>CALNVZ010000492.1:145872-158195 GCA_940671915.1 Paracentrotus lividus | reverse complement strand
TTAATCTTTTTGCCTTCAGCTGTCAAGAAGGTCACCACATATATTACCTATAGGTAATATCCAAAATTCTACAAAACATTCTCTTGCATGATCACACACATATATTGACTTTTTTGTATTTTTTGCATTATGATCCCTTATTGACATTACCTCCATCCTCTTCTCCGAGCAAGGTATTACTAAGACGAATCTGATTGGCTCTAATGAGAGCAGCTCGTAATAATGCAAGTTCCTGTGATACATCAACACCACGTCGCCATGTCCTCAGCATGTTGAGGGTTCCACGACAGGTAACCCCTTGTCTCCTGTTTTCCTCACAGTACCGTGATGCATCTTCTGGACTAAAACCTAGTTGAACAGCTACATCTTCAATTTCTTGATCCTGATAAAGCTCTCTGGCTACTTGCTGCAAGATCTTGTCAAATTCATCTTCAACTCTCCTGTAAATTAGGTAAAAAAAATAAAAAAGATAGGTAAATCACTGCCAGAAGATAGGGCTAGACCTGTATTAACAGTCAAATTCAAATTGCTCAAAGATTCAATCAACATCTAAAAATAAAAAAAAAGGGTGTAATGGTCACCTTCCTTTGAGAGTTCCAAAAGAGACCACTGTAATTAGTATCATTTAATTTTACCAAAACTATAACCCAGCTTTAAATATTATAATAACGTACATCATGTATATTTTTTGACACGTATAATTGCATGTTTTCATTTCTTAAGTTTGTAATAATTATGTATATGAAATATTATTGTATTTTGTTCATGTGCTGCAAGTGCATACACATTTTCTGTTTTGCAATGTGGACCAATAACAAACCTCTTCAATTCAATCAATTTACCTAGCCAATATTTTAACCATAAAAAGAAGATCCCTTGACGTGCAATATGTCTGCAATGCACAGAGCTGTTGACATATCTTTTTTTTTCTCGCGAATCTGTCGAGACCTAATTTGTGACCTCCGGGTATGTGATTTTTAAGCTACGCAACATATTGTACAGACCAAAAAAAAAAATCAATTCTGGTTATTTGTGATCGTAATACTGACACCCACAAATCTCATTGATAAAACAACTAAAAAAAATAAATAAGAGCGAATAAAATATGCCTACATGAGAAGTTTAAAACCTGTGGGGTTTTATTTAATGTATTAGAGCAATGTGTACTTTTCTGCAAAAATTTGCTTAAGTAATTAATACAGAAGATAATCATTTAGAAATATTTGATGATACAATCTGGTAGAGTAAGTCGTGGGTGTCACGCATACCATTTTCGCCGTGATCACCAATTCGACAGCTAAGACCTAAGGGGCGGTGCGATGAAACAAAAACCTATTCAATGTTTTATTGCTACATAGTTAATTTCAATTTTGATCTTTTTTCTTTTTGCTGTTCTTGAAAAGTATGAAGTTTACTTAAAATGTAAATGCTCTCATTAGAATAGCATAGAAGAGTATGTTTGTAATATAAGACAAGAAATGAACATACTGTGAGGATGATCATGAGTGGGATGGTCCAGCTTCTTCTTCTTCTTCTTCTTCTGATGATGATCTTTCTCTTTTACCTGTGTTAAAAAGGAAATAATTAAGAATTAGAAATGACGTTTTCCAGACACCAACCCTCCAACTTTCCAAAAAATATAAAACATAAAAAACGGCATGTGGCCATGCTAATAAACCTGTTCAAATATCTGTTTTTCCTTTACTTGGCAAACTTTTTGGAAAAAATAACAAATATCTGGTTCATACAGTTTCTAGAAAAAAAAACAATGTCTTTTACAGACACCAATATGGTTTAGGAAGGAATAAAGTATGAAATTATCATAAATCAACCTGTCTTGAAATCAATAGATGAGGAAAGAGCTACATATTCAATTTTTGTTTTCAAAAAAGCATTTGATACAATCAATCATGAGTTACTCTAATACACGAACTCTCTCTCACTACTGTGTAAGAGGTTTTCTGCTGAAATGGTTATGAGTAACCTTTAGTATTGAGCAAAAGTAACATGCAATATGAAATTTTAACCCTTAGATAACCTTTGACCTCACAATCATCATCAACAAACAGGTGGTATTACGCATGGATCATATGAAGCAGAAATATAGTAAAACGATATTTTTTAAACAATACTGACATCAATTATATTTTATGTAAAATTGAAAATGCGCCAGGCCTACAGGCCAGATGAGCTAAAATTATTTTAACTTATTTAACATTGTATATTTTTACAATTAATTGTATAGCTTATAAGTTCAGATTCGAAGTAGATGAGTTTTTTTAAATGATTATAAGGCATATTTGACATTTTGCACAAAGAAAAGATGATCAATATATAACAAAAAAAAAAAAAAAAATCAATTTAACCCTGAAAGAAAGAAAAACAAAAGATCGTTGCAACGCCCACTCTTACTTTAACTATTTATGTGTTATTTGCAGATGATACGACATGGTTATATTCTTATCATAATTTTGACGAGATGATAGCCACTTTTAATATAGAATTGTCAAAACTAACTCACTGGCTATGATGTTATATCTCAATCTCTGTAAAACAGAATTGACATTGTCAGAATTGACACTCCTAGCGCTTGTGAGAATTTTTTTGGTTATGGTATATGCAAAGTTACATTGTTACTTACTTTACTTACAATAATTACTTGTAATATATAAAAAGATTATGTTTCAACATGATTTACATTACTAAGTTAGAATTATGCCACTTAGTTGAAAAAGAGTTTTATGTTCTATGAAATTATTATTGATACTTAATATTCTTTAATTATTACTGCAATAACATGATTATAATTAGTTAAGACTTCAAAGAGTTTTATGTTCTGTCAAATCTAGTATTCTTACATTTTACATGTATAGACATATATGTTTTTTTATGTCATCAATATTCCTAACTTTGAATACCACAGAGTAGATAAACTAAACTATAAAAGCACATATCAAGAAATTTTAACATGGTATTATTTGAGCAAGTTATACTGCAATGAATAACATTACAACATATAATACAAATATTGTGTATTTAATGAAACATGAAGGGAATATGTGTTTGTATTTTTATAAAGTAAACAATATTCCTAACTTTGAATACCACAGAGTGGATAAACTAAACTATAAAAGCACATATCAAGAAATTTTTAACATGGTATCATTTGAGCAAATTATACTGCAATGAATAATATTACAACATACATGTCAAATAAAAATATAAAAAAGTAGAAATAAATTGAATATCTTATCTCAAATAAAAGAACTCAAGGAGAAAGAATAAACACCTGATGATGATGCTGGTGTCAAAAGCATAATAACCTTTTATCTTGGCAATGTTTATATCCTTTGTGTTACACTAAACCTGTATGAGAAATGTCTGGTATGGCAAAACAACGAGCTGTGAGTAGTCTTCCTGTCAGATATATCGCTTTCATTTAGGAAAACAGTCCTTCGCCTACATGTAAGTTATATACTTTAAGTATAATGGCATTGCATCATTTCATTGCTATCACTGCTATTAAGGTTTATTTCCTCCCAAGATGAACTGGATTCTTTCATTCTTTAGGAAGGGTTTGTTGAGCTTCACCAGTGCACAGGTCTGTAGTTTTTCATGGTATTCTGACTTATAATGATAGAAATGTACATATTAATACTTACATTGCGCTTGGCCTAAGAGGACCAAAGAGCTTATACATTATTATACAAATAGTAAAAATACCCCTCAATCTTTGGCAAATCCCTTATAATAAAAGAATGCAATTTCTTGTGCTAAGCCATCATGACGTATAACATTGCTGTGTGTACCAATTGTTAAAGAAAATATCACTGGATGATCTCAATTCTCTGATCCATATGAATTAAATCAGGGCTTGATTCTAGAGGCCTATCTTTATTATGTCAAATGCCTGGAGGTGAACACTAAATATGTTGCCCACAAAAGATTCATATTCTTATAGACAAGGGCAATATGGTTATTTTGAGGGCAACATTTTGTATGTTACCTGAAAGCAGAGGAAGTCAATATACATTTTATAACCTATAATGTACGCCTGTCTTTTATTCATTTTTTGTTGGTATTAATGACAAACATATCAGTTTGCCTGTCAGTTCTGACTTTCGGAGTCATTCCTGTCTTAATTGATTGCAACATAAATTGTTAACATTGCATATCCATTGCATTTAATTCGATAGCGTACCGCCACTGCGCTCTCTCAAAGAAAAGGTAAAATTTTGCCTCAATTTTGCCTTTTAAATTTGGCACAGTAAGTCTGTGGGCAAAACCACAAATATTTCGCTCTCCTGTAGTACATGTAGTGCACAAAAGTGTTTATTTTGGAACTATAATCCTTTGCATAGGAAAAATGAGTATTTTGTATACAAACAAGAGCAAGTTGAAAATTTATGGTTTTCTCCAAGGAAAGCCAGTGAAGTTACTTCAACAGTGGCTCAGATGGATAATCCCTAGCAACGTAATAATAGTAAACGAGCTGCCAAATTCTGCCACCATTGCACACAAATGAATCGTTTTGAGAAAATTATTGAAAAAGACCATTACAGTAATCAATACGATATATAACCAGAGAACGCACAATGCCGTTAGGCAGACTTGTCAATTACCTTTCTTAGTTTTGTGATTCTTCTCAAATAAAACATAAATGTATCCTACTACATATGTGAGATAATTGATGAGATGTAAATATAATATAAAATACAATGCCAAGGTTTCTTATTTTTTCTGAAGGGCTTAAATTAGTCTCCTGCTTATATCCAGTGGTACATTTAGAATGATATGCAGATAAGAAGCAGAAAATAGCAACAAAGGATTCAATTATTAACTCCCATCCATTTTATCATATCTGAAATATAGTTCTGAGGTTTTGTAAGCAGGGTAAGTGTATTGTAAGCTCCTAAAAAATCCGGATTGCTAAATCAATGAAGTGATGATGGTATATATGTTGGAATAGAATAGTATTCAAGAGTGGATCTAGAGACAAACTTTAATGGGGATGCAAAAAGTTATATTAAAAACGTCACGCCGGGGGGCGGGGGTTAGGTGTTATATATTTTTTTGCCTTCGGCTGTCAAGAAGGTCACCACATGTATTACCTATAGGTAATATCCAAAATTCTACAAAACATTCTCTTGCATGATCACACACACAGGACTATTGGTATTTTTTGCATTATCCATTATTGACATTACCTCCATCCTCCTCTCCGAACATGTTGAGGGTACCACGGCAGGTAACCCTTTGCGTCTGCCAGTTTTCATCATGGTAACGTGATGCATCTTCTGGACTAAAACCTAGTTGAACAGCTAGATCTTTAATTTCTTGATCAAGACCAAGGTGTCTGGCTACTTACTGCGAGATCTTGTCAAATTCATCTTCAAATCACCTGAAAATTAGGTTAAAAAACAAATGAAAAATAAGTAAATCACTGCCAAAAGATAGTGCTAGACCTGTTTTAACAGTCAAATTGCTCAAAGATTCAACACTAAAAAAACAAAAAAACTGGTGTAACGGTCACTTTTTCAAAGAGACCAATATGCTTAGTATCATTCAATTTTACCAAAACTATACCCAGCTCTAAATGTTATAATAACGCAAAATCATGTACATTTTCTGACATGTATGATTGCATGTTTTCATTTATTAAGTTTGTATTAATTACGTACAGGAACGATTATTGTAATTTGTTCATGCGCTGAAAGTGGATACCCATTTTTTCTGTTTTGCAATGTGGACCAATAAAGAATCGCTCTAATTCAATTAGTTTACCTAGCCAATATTTTAATCATAAAAGATAACCCTTTGACATGCTATATATGTCTGCAATGCACAGGGCTGTTGTTATACCTTTTCTTTCTCGTGCAACTGTTGAGACCAAATTTGTGACACCTGGGTATGTAATTTTAAAGCTACGTTTTGTACAGACCAAAAACAAATAAATTCTGGTTCTTTGTGGTCGCAATAACGCCTACAACTCTCATTGGGTCATATTCAAACGTGAGTGACACGACATTTGGACTGATAGAAGGGCGCATATCTTTGCACTTGTAGGTTATGAATGGATCATAACTACCATATTATGTATAATGTAGGAGTGGCATGTGTCATTACCAGTTGGATTTGAATTTTACTATTGGTCCAGGAAATTATGATTAAAAAACAGTGAGTGAGTGACACGACAGAAAAAAGACATGGGTTTCTGACCATCATTGGTTATGGTTCGATTTATGACCAAGTAGAACTGTAAGGGTACCATAATTGCTGGTATATGTATATGAATAGTGTACCTCTCTGACATTTATTGTATTTATTAATCATTCCCTCTCTGTTGAAAATGGTCCACCTCTATGTGTCGTGAGTGACACGACATCCAAAATGTGAGTGACACAACCAGTGCCTTAAATTCAACATTTCAAGTAAATAACTAAATCCAAATTACCTGTATTTATATGCCATGTTAGAGTAGTCCATGAAAATTACTTTAAGCAAAAAAATTCTGACAAAAGTGATTGGTATTAAGAATAAGAGGCATTTAAAGCACCATAGTCCCATACGTGCAAATTCCTGTTTGCTCAATTATTCAGCATAAGAAAACTGGATCACATAATGTTTGAACTTAAATAATTGTTTTTATTTTAAAGAAGCCTTTGTGTTGATTTCAGATCCTAATTTGCATTTTCAAAGGCACAGCGCCACATTAAAATTTCAGCTAAATGTCCCACTTAGTCTGAATATGACCATTGATAAAACAATTATAAAAAAGGAGGAAATTAAAGAAACAATTAAATAGGCCTACATTTTTAAAACACAATTTAACACTGTGTATACACGTATAAACCCTAGAAGAATGCAGCTTTGGAGCTTTTATTTAATTAATTAGAGCAATGTGTAATTTCATGCATAAATTAGCATGATTTTTGGGTCAATCAAAATTCCCTGACTTTTCCCTGACTGGAAAAAAGTAAAATACTTTTCTCTGATTTCCCTGATGAACTGGGAACACTGAGAAATGTATATTTATATTATCATACTAGAAATGAACATACTGAGATGATGATGGTGATGAAATGTGGGATGGTCCAGCTCTTTCCTCTGATGATCTTTCTCTTGTATCTGTGTTAAAAAAGAAAAAATAAAACTAGATGGATCAAATTAATGCCTCCGTTATTACCAGATCATAAACATAAACATCATTGTCATTCCAGTATTATGCACACATGTACCTGGTAATAAACACAATCAATCAAGCAGTTCATGGGTTATTGTGAGAACGAGCTATTTTTCTCTATTTTATTGACCTATAGATTTGACCCTTGACCTCCTGACCCAAAAATATAATCATATTTCATTAACGTTCATATCCAAGCGGGACGTATGGACATACGGAAAACCCAAAAATACGATGCCTCAGGCACCACCTTCGATGGAGGAGGCATAAATATTGCAGAAATTCTGATTTTCCCGTTTTATGAAAATACCAAACCAGGTTGTGATTAATCTTCATGCAATAAAAGATATTTTCCACTTGTACCATTATATCTTAATACAGACTGTAGGCTGCAATGTATTATTAAAAAGTCAGCGAGCCTCGAGGTTCAAAAATAATTGGTGCAGCGGCATGGAAAATGCCGTCCTATCCGGATCCCTCCTCCATGGTGATAATTAAAGTCCCAGACCGGACCGAGAAATGAAAACCAAAATTACATATAAAACGAAAGCTAATATTTCTTCATACTACAACAATTCCCAATTTAAACATTTTTATCTTCCATCTAGAAAGTATTTCATTAAAAAGGTGATCGAACCTCAACCAGGCCATCCCTCCCAAGTACTCGAAAAAAGTCCCAATATTATAGTGGCGCGGCTGATGACGTCAAAAAATGTTAACGGAATGCTACATGCTAAATGCTGAATGAATTTGTCCTTTCATTTCATAACAATCGAATTCTAGCACACATGGGGTCTATTGTTCTGACATAGCAATACAAAGTGTTTTCTAAAGGCGAAACCCAATCATGCCTGGCAGTAGCATTCCCTTAAACTTCTTTGACGTCATCAACCGCGCCATTAAAAAGGGGTAACTTTTCGAATATTTGGGAGGGATGGCCTGGTTGAGATTCGATCATCTTTTTATGAATACTGTTATGAAAATTTAATTTATTTTGGGGTATTTATGTTATACGCCTACTTAGCTTTCAATCGATGTAAGGTTGTATTTACTCCGTCAACGGTCTTTAAGGTTATTAGACAAGTTTCAATATAAAATTTATGGTCCTCACATACCTTTATTTATCCCTTTATATAAACACAACACAAAAAGAAAGTTCCCCCTATTTCAGATATCTATAATTTTTGAACCATGAGGAATTGAAAAAAATATAATTATATTTCCATGTAGGGAATTTAATTAGCTTTAACGAGAGCTTCGGTGAGGAATGGTTGAATACAAAAGTGTAATTTTTTAAAGTTCACAAGCATAAAATTACAACTTTGATTCAACGATATAGGACCGATTTTCGGATTTTAAACATTTTACACGTCAGAATGTATGCAAAACGTGCTTTCCAATATACGGAAACCAAATTTGCGTTAAATTTCACGGTTGAGTGAGCATGCAGCAAAAATTTCCCCAACTGCAATTTTTATTTCTTTTCCATGGTACAATCAAATATGATGGAATTCCTGTTTTTTTGAAGTGTATGCAACCAATATCCCGTCATTCACGGTTGAATGAACCCATCACACAACCAAAAATAGGCCATTTTAGAATTACGAAGAGGTATTGAAGTAATTTTATGCACTAGAAAGCATCTCAATAAAAAAAAATGGTTTTATTTATATTCTTTTGGCATGTGTCAATGATCCTATGGCATTTATCTACAAATTCATGCTCCAATGAGCATGTGAGACTTGAAAAGCCCTTTTCTCATGTATGGACTAAAATTCACATTCTTATTTTGATTGAATATAACAATTCTATTCGGGGAGTACTTTTGATTATACTTTCACAAAAATCCCGATGTTTGACGCCTCAGTGGGCACTATATACAAGAAAATCATGAAAATGAGAAGAAAGTTTGGGACTTCGTCATGGTTCAGCGACTTTTCGAATACGTAATTTAAATAGAGATCATATTAGTTAGAGACCAGTTAAAGCACTGTGCAAAGTTTCATAAAATAACTCAAAGTCAAATGGACAAAAAACAATTCAAATATGCCAAATTTCACTTTTGTTAACCTTTTGTTAAACCTCTGTACATAAAGTCAATGGAGGAGGAAATCAATACCTGACAAATGTGAAATTTGGCCAATTTCATTGATGATTACGGTATTGTTAATTCTCATGACGAACGCAGTCCGTTTGAGGACAGTATACCCTCTTCTTGCAACTCTAATAGTCCTCTTTTCCAAGTGTGACAGGGACGTGAGAGAAGACCCTGGTGTGACAAACACCTTAACCAGATATCTATCTAAAAAACATCTGTTCCTTGACCTCGGTCCAAACAGTGGTCACCCAAGGTCACAGCTGGGGGCCAACATTGTTTACATTCAACGATCAAGATGTCTGTATCGATACATTTTTATTAGTTTTTTATTCTTGTACTTTCCTTATTCCGAGGTCGATTTTCTTCGTTTGAAATTGAAAACGAATTAATATTTCATTTCTGAATATAATATGCCTGTGAAAACTTGAAATATATCAAATACAACCATTTTATTTTGAAGGGCCTACTCATAGGCAGAGCTACTATTACGTAACATCCCAGCTGTTGTTTATCTATTACCCCTGGCTCAACGCTCAAGCTGGCCTGTGGAGTTGTAAAGTTTGATAACAGGGATTATCTGGCCATGCAGGGTCATAGTGCTTGGAAATAGTTTCAAATGAGGTTTTTTTATAAGGGGGTCTGGGACCTGAATTTGGAGGGTGAGAAGAGGTCTGCTTGCAAACGAGGGATTGACGTAATGTACTGTAAGTTCTGTCACGAAATTTGGCACACAGCTTCAACTGATCTCTAATATGATCTCTATTTAAATTACGTATTCGAAAAGTCACTGTATTGGTTGCATACACTTCAAAAACAGGAATTCCATATTTGATCGATTAAACCATGGCAAAGAAGCAAAAATTGCAGTTTGGGCAATTGTTACTGCATGCTCACTTAACCGTGAAATTTGACGCAAATTTCCTTTCTGTATGTTCGGAAGCAAGTTTTGCATACATTCTGACGTGTAAAATGGTTAAAATCATTGAATCAAAGTTGTGATTTTAGGCTTGTGAACTTCAAAATATAACATTTCTGCATTCAACCATTGCTCAATGAAGCATGACTTGATGATTTTCCCAAAATTCGTTCTCGTTATAGCTAATTAAATTCCCCACATGGACATATAAATGTTTTTTCTTTCAATTCCTCCTATTTCATAAATTATTGATATCTGAAATAGGGGTAACTTTCTTTTTGTGTTGTGTTTAGTAGAGACTTGTTATGATCTGTTTACGAACATGGACTCAGACCACGTAAATGTAGAAAGCGCACATTATAAACTCATTTTGCGACATTAGCAGGGTGCCGACATTTTGCCCTCGAAATCTCATGTTTAGTGTGCAGAGGGAAGAGTGGATACGTTCTTTGTAATTTCTAATTCATGCATATTCATTTCCCCCTGGGCCACTGTCGAAACACAAATTGTTGTTTCTGATGTACCTCTAGATTTAGATAGCCAAGCTTGTTCCAAAAATGTATCATTTAATTGTCATAATTTCTTTTCATAAAAATATTCACAAATGACTTTATTTGACATATTTTTAGGCCGAAAATTAAGATTTTAGTTTTGGTGCCAAGGTTAAAATAACTGTTTTTTTTATGGTACCACAACCCACCTATATTGTCTGATTATCATTTGATCTTCAAATTGTTCATTTCGTTCTGCAAGTCTTATTGTAAAGGTTTTTTTTTAGCGTTGTGACGAATTGGTCAGAAAATTTGGCTGAAATTGTTCAATATGGAGCTCAGTCACATTATGTGTGATTATTTTTTTTTCATTTGGATATAATTAACCTTTAAATAACATTATTACATAGATTTCAACTTTTTGCGATTGATTCTTAAGAGTTTGTAATATCATGGAAAAAGCAGCAGTCTACAATTTTATACGAGACTTTACTGTGCTGTCGTTGTGCGTTTTGTGTCTGTTTCTGGTTTCCACCGAGAAGTCATAAAAAGGACGTCATATCAATTAAAAATCAATACTAAAAATTTATTTAAATTGATGGTCACTTCATTCTCACACATTCTGTCCCCTATATATAAGGTGATTTCATTTTGAAAATCTTTCTAATCTTGTTTTCCAAAATAAGGACTTTTGTAGCATATTATACATGTACTTTTGGCCGAGGACACGTTTTTTGCTCCATTCATAAGAGACGGGACAAGCATTTGACAGGTCTCCATCATGCAACTTGTTCCAAAATTGCTTCTTTATCAAAATTCACAAAATATCAGATCAGAATCATTATATATTAAATAAAATAAGTATATATTAAAGAAATAAATAACAGTAAAGTCACTATGAATTTGAATTAATTTTTAATATTGGTTTATAATTAACTATGAATTTGAATTAATTTTTAATATAATATAGGTTTATAATTGACATTGATGGTCTTTCTATTACTTCTACGCGGAAACCAGCATGAAACACAAAACGCGCGCAACAGGTTGGAGGCATTGACACAAGCCCAATGTGCGGGGTTGACAGGACAGTTGAGTCTCGTAGAAAATTGATGATCAATCACCAAAAATTTAAATCTATAAAATAATATTATTTAATTTTTGATAATATCCAAATGAAGGAAAAATAATCACATAATGTGACTGAGCTCCATGTTCAACAATTTCAGCCACATTCTCGGACCAATATAAGCAAAGTATTATAAAAAATTTATCTAGAAGAATATTTACATCCAGTCAGCAAAGAAGTGGCTTAACCTGATGAGATTGCAGAACTGATAAAATCTGAATTGATTATTAATCGATTATGAAAAGTTATGTTGTAGTATCATGTATTATCATTGCTTTGTGATTATTTGTTTGGAAGAAACAAAAACGTAGCTAAAAAAAAACAAAAACAAACAAACCAAAAAACAAACAAACAAACAAACAAACTAACCTGTAACAGCATCCGGGAAGACCTCGCTTAAAAGTTTCATCCTTATGGCCTTTCTCAAGGCATGTTGCAAATTGTCAACCTCTTCCAATGGATGTTGGCCCTCTCGCCAGGTTCTGAGCATATTCAACGTCCCCATA
>CALNVZ010000492.1:119935-145772 GCA_940671915.1 Paracentrotus lividus | reverse complement strand
AAATAACGGCTAAACAGTTTGTTTTATCTCTTTTAGTATGTCCGCAAAGGGTGCAATGTGACGTTCTATACTAATTACAAACATTTTTTTCTCCTTAAGGAAAACAATGAGTCGAAGCTGTTTAATTAAATTTACTCTACGTCTAAAGGTGAGAAAGATACCTGAGATATAAAGTAATTAATGAATAATGCTTCTTTTTTGCAGGCAAGATGCCAGGGAGTCAAAATAAGTCTGTTTTGAATTTGAACAATTTTATACCCCAAAATTTTCTTAACTCTTTATGCGCTGGGCCATGAACACCTTCTGTGCTGAATTATTTTCTTTGTGCACTGGGCCATGAAACCAGTTTGAGCGTGAAATTCGAAGTTTGTGCGGCACCGTGTGTGCATCGGTACGAAGTACTCATTGAAAGAGTTAAGGGAGTGAATTGTTACAAAAGTTGATTTCCTTTTATTAGCTAATTCTAAATTTTATTTTATTTTTCTAGAGAAATCTATGCGAGTCTCGGCGATGAGCGCTATTTTGGATTTGCCTACAAGGCTTCAGAAGCGGATCTAGAGGGGGGGGGGGGTGGGGGTTGCAACCCCCCCCCCTAAAAAAAAAAAATAAAAAAAAAAAAATCCGGGGACCATTTTTTAAAATCTTAAAAAGTTTTAGATGCAAGAAAACGCCATTTCACACACAGATTTTCAAAAATTTTCCTTACTGTGGGAGGGGGGACCCCCCTCCCACACCCTCCCCCTCGCTCGCTCCGCTCGCTTGGTCTCGCTCGCTACGCTCCCTCGCATACCACCCCAACCCCCCCCCTTTATAAAAAGCTGGATCCGCCCCTGGGCTTTTAAAATGGCAAGTGTTTTAATGTTTTTCTTTTATTGTCATGGTTCGTTGCTCAGTGAAATCAATTTAATTTTCACAAGCAGGCAATTAATGCGTGCTTGTGCGAGGACCGCTGCATGCAACTAACCGAGTGCGGTGAAGCCAGAGGCGGCGGAACCAGGGGGCAGGGGGGCACTGTGACCCCCACTTTTTCATCCATCCTGAAAGTGCCCCTTTTTGTGACTAAAAAGTGCCCCTTTTCTTAGCTAATAAAATGCCATTTTTATATTAAAAAGGGGCACTTTTATTACTAAAAAGGGGCACTTTAATACAAAAAAGTGCCCTTTGTTACTCCATATGTCTTTTAAAACCGAATTTTCGGCTCGCGCTTCGCGCTCGCGGATACTAAATAGGATCTATAATGCACAATTAACTCAAATGCAAACTCATAATTTTCAACTCGCGCTTCCGCGCTCGCGGATATTTAATAGGTATATGATGAACAAATTAATTCCTATTTTGAACTCAACATTTTCAGCTTGTTTTCGCGCGTGTAGATATTAATTATACTTATTATAATGCACAATAAATTAACTCAAATTTTCAGCTAACGAATTTAAGCTCACGCTTCGCGCTCGCGGATACTAGGGTCATATAATGAACAATTATCTCAATTTTTTCGGCTCGCGCTTCGCGCTCGCCTTCCGTTGTTTATCATTAATAAAATACAAAGCCATATTTTAAAAGCACAAATTTCTGCGCACCCCTATTTATCTGAATAATTTTCTCTTTAAGCCTTTGTCTAAAGTCCCCTTTTTCAGATAAAGGGCCCTTTTTCCATCGTGACCCCCACTTTCAAATTCGTTCCGCCGCCTCTGGGTGAAGCAACAGCTGTAGCTAGGTAACACAATAAGTTAGGAGATAGCGAAGTCGTCTGATTGGAATAAGAGAATGGGTGTGGAGAGAAAGTGAGATTTCGTCTTGAGAAAGCGAAGGGGTGTAAGGTAGAACACATCAGAGAGCGTCTGGGCTAGGTTCTCTGCGTAAGAGTCCGAGACGAGAGAGTACGTCAGGAAAGGTGTTAGGCCAGAGATCACCGCTGTTATGTCAGGCGAATAAATAATTGTTCGCAAGTTACAGGGATTTTTTTCTCACTGAGGCGACTCCAGTCAAGACCGGACAAGGGGCAAATTGTAACGAAATAGACTTCCATCTGGATTCTATCTGATCCTGAACTGATCCGATACCGGTTATTTAGCGAGAGCCAACTTGAGGCTACCTATTGCGGCCCAGTTCTCAACTCTCCTGGTTACATCCAGATCATCAAGCTCCACCGATCTTCGTTCTCAGAAAGACTACCTCCGTCATTGAACCTTTGGGATATCCGGCTTATTGGAAGAGACGACATCCGAGTCGAAATTGAAGCCGACATAGTCACGCATGTATCCCAATGAACTATAAATTAACTTTTATAATATTACCAGACAATTTCTTCAGTCAAAATGCAGAACTCTCAATTTGTTGAAGCCATAATTTGGCCAATTGGAACATTACAGTAATTTCGTTATAACTTGATTTTAGATTCATCTGTAACAAAGTTTATAAACTTTATGTAAAGCAATTATCCTAATAAATATTCTTATTAATTCTCTCTTATTTTAACTGCTGTGTAGTTGTTGTTTTGTTAAGTTTGTCTACTTAAATTATACAGAGCAATTCCCAGTGACATTTTTGGCGACCACGAAGGGACATAACGCATAATGTTTATTGACTTTTGCTAGACAAAATTTAGATAGGACTTATCAATTGTATAAAACTGATAACAGTTAATCAATTGTTTGAACCATAATAGGAAGAAATCTTGCTCTTGTTATGGTTAAATGTGTTCCATCTAATCAAGGTTCTTGTCTTGTATAAGTATTCTGTATGTCCCGGAAGTTCGACTATAGGCCTACTGGTAATCACCGCTTCAGCTTCTGTATCACACAGCCAGAAAGTAAGTAAAATGGAGTTAGAAAAAATTACACAAAATTGGGAAATCACTTGGTCTGAGTGGGAGCGATTTGAAGAAGTTTATTGAGGAAGAGCGAAATAAGCGAGAGATCTGCGGAAGGAGGAGCGAGAGTTGAAAATTGAGCTAGAGCGCGAGAGACAACAGAATGGAAACGGTAATTCTGGGACGAATGTTCGTGCGCCTAAGCTTCCAGTGTTCAATGAAACGAAATATAAATTATTTGCAGATATTTGAGCGCTACACGCATGCAGGGGTGGCAGTGGTGGCCAAGAGCTACTTGGGCTAGTAGTCTGAGCGCACTGCTTAGTGGTAAGGCAGTAGATACTTACGCCAGACTTAATGATCAAGATGCGTTGGATTATCAGAAGGTTAAGACTGCTTTGCTTAAGTGATACGACTTAAGTGAAGGGTTTAGGAAAAGATTTAGAGGATCACGTCCTGAACAGGGAGAATCTACAGAGCAATATGTATTTAGAATGAGAGGCTATCTTACAAAATAGTTGAATCTAGCTGGATTTAACAATGATTATGAAGGTCTAGAACAAGTAATCCTTACGGAACAATTCCACAATGGCTGCTCCAAGGAGCTATCCACTTTTATACAGGAGCGGAAACCAGGAAACCTGGATGAAGTTCCTAAAATAGCTTTATAGAAGCACATTCGGGATGGCAAATGCATCAGGTTAGTATAAGAATCCAAAAAGTGAATTTTATTCTATTAACGTTACACCAACAGGTACTACGAACCAGGGAAGTGATACAAGGTCATCTTCGCAGGGGGTGAGCCCTAGGAAGAAGTTGCTTACGTGTCACATCTGCGGGAAACTGGGGCACTTCGCCTATGACTGTAGACAGAAGGTGAAACTGCAGAAGGTAGCCATTGGAGTAGAGTGGCCGGAACAGGAGCATCTTATTCTATCATTTTTAGTCTGCCGAAACCTAGCACTAGAAAGGTTAGCTCCGAAGGCAGGCTGTCCGTCAAATCCTTAAATATTTTTAGGAGGTGTTTGCTCGACAAAATGATGCCAAAACATCAATAGGGCGATTCCATGCTGTGTCGTACGGGACATTTTGATAACATTTTACATCTTTTTGGTATGAAAATAAAAGAATATTTCTTGATTGATGGTGATTCTCAAGTAGTACAAGAAGGGGCACAAGAACCAACATTTAACTTGACTCATATCATTTACAATTTAATTGGAAAATAGTAGTGTGTTGTACGGGACACAAAAATAAAAGAGAAAACAAACAAAATCAACAACAGTATGGAATCGCCCAATAAAGCAAATCCCAAAATGAGGGAAACTGATTGAAAACTATGAACGAGAATATAATTCTGTAATTGGTATTGACATCCACAAAAAAGACTGTATGTTTACAGTACATTATAATCTTACTCGACTTCAAGTATAGGCCTGCATTTGTTTTTACTTTGAGGTCTATCAAGACTTTTGAAATTTTTAACTTAAATTGTTAAATTTCTTCATTTTTACACAACGAGAGTAGACTGGCAATTACATATCTTATATCTTTACTTACAATGCTCTGTATACAACGACTGCCCTTGAAAAATCCCTCATGCGACGGTTGTCACGGCAACACTTGTCACGGCAACACTGGTACCCACCCAGGGTCATGGCTTGACACCTTGGTAGTGCCAGGGCCCATATTCTCCTGGTGTAAAGAAGAACAAATATTGATATATTATAATGACTTGATCTATATATATATAAAGTCGCAGACAAAAATACTCGCTTACTCACTTGCTCTAAACATCAGTTACTCGGTGCGGTGCGCTCGAGCCTGACCAGACCGGGGATCGCGTTAGAAGTGCGACGCTGGCTGCCGAGGCGTGAAGAGCCAAGACAGCTCGTACTAATAATAATCAACTCTCTGTTAAATCGAGACTTTGATGGAAATGGATGTTATAGTTACCACATACATGAACAGGTATAGCAAGTAACTAATAATATTACAGTTCTAAAAGCATCAAGATGTCTTCCAAATAATTTGATATTTTAGATTTGATATGTGTCATATCCACATTTTATCATCATCCTTCCATGATTTTTTCTTAACAGTGTACATCGATTTGTAAGTCTGTCCATCATTCCGTCCTGTTGGACAATTATGTCGATATGTGAGGTAAAATGTTAAAGGCAACCGGTAAAATTCTGAAATTTTTGGTTTTAAGTATGGAGTCATAATTACATGAGGAAACGTACAGAAGAAATGGCCAAAGGAGTGGACACAGTCACTGGTGATTCCGCTTCCTAAGAAGGGCAATCTAAAACAATGCCAAAATTACAGAACTATAAGCCTTATTAGCCATCCCAGCAAGGTCATGCTCCGTGTTATCCTTAACCGACTGAAATCCAAGGCAGATGAACTACTTTCAGAAGAGCAAGCTGGCTTTAGGGCTGGTCGGAGCACTGTGGAACAAATTTTCAACTGTAGGGTCCTCATTGAAAAACACATACAGCATCAGAAGGACCTGTTCCATAATTTCATTGACTTCAAGAAAGCCTTCGACAGAGTTTGGCATGATGGTCTCTGGCAAGTCCTCAGAGGATTCAACATCGACGAGGGGCTAGTTCAAGTCATCCAAGCCCTTTACGAACACTCAAGCAGCTCAGTGCTTTTAAACAACATGGCAGGAGAGTTCTTCCCAACAACTGTTGGTGAAAGGCAGGGGTGCCTCTTTCCCCTGTTCTTTTCAATCTCTTTCTGGAGCAAATTATGTTGGACACCCTCGAGGATAGGCAGACTTCCATATCCATTGGTGGAAGGCCTGTCTGCAATCTTCGCTTTGCAGATGACATTGTCTTAATGGGCAGTAGCAAGGAGGATTTGCAAGATCTCACCACCAGACTTGACTCGAGAGCCAGGGCTTATGGCATGGAAGTCAGCACAGAAAAGTCGAAGGTCATGGTAAACAGCACTAAGAAGATTAATGTCAACATCCTTGCAAGAAGTTACCAGCTTCAAATACCTAGGAGCAACACTATCGAAAGATGGCACCTGCACAGCAGAGATTCGTATCAGGATTGCTACAGCCACTGCAGCTATGGCAAGACTATCCAGGATCTGGAAGAGTAGTATCAATTTCCACGTCAAATTCAAGCTGTACAAGGCCCTTGTTGTCTCCATCTTTCTTTATGGTTGTAAGGCATGGACACTTCAGAAGGAGACCGAACGAAGAATACAGGCTTTTGAAACTAAATGCCTGAGGAAGCTACTTGGCATCTCCTACAGAGAGCACAAAACCAATGATTATGTATTAACCACAGTCAGAAACCTATTGGGCCCCCAGCAACCTCTACTCGCAACCGTGAAACGACGTAAGCTAGCATGGTTTGGTCACCTCACCCGAAACAACAGCCTGTCAAAAACCATTCTACAAGGCACAGTAGAAGGTGGACGCAGAAGAGGACGTCAAAGGACAAGCTGGATGGAAAATGTAAAGACATGGACAGATATGACAATGCAAGAACTGCTGTCGACTACAACTGACAGGAAGGCATGGAGGAAAAAATGTGCTTCTTCGGCTCTCAAATCCCCCCCAACGACTCCGGAAGAGTCAAGGGATTGAGTGAGTGAGTGAGTGAGTGTAATCCCGTTTGTCTTTTTTAAAGAAAAGTTGGGAGTCCATCGTTAAGATGGAGTAAAATTTGAAATTTTTATTTAATTTCCCAAGTTGTAAGTGTAAATTACATTGTGCAGTCATTGGTTTTTTAGAGTACAATGCAGATTTAATCAACCCGTTATATAGTATAAGTGTGATGTCATAACGGTGGTGTTGCATGGTTCCTGGTTCTAAAAAATCTTGTGTTAAAAAGAAGCAACATGATTGCACGGAAACCTGTTTGTGTATGTGCCCGAGTCTAGCCCGTTGCTGGACCGCATTTAGGCTAAACCTCATGCACAGCTTTTTTTTTTTTTTTTTAGAACCAGTAACTGGGACAACGGGTGATTATGACGTCAACACTTCGGTACTCTTATGTGTTTTTGCAAAATTTCAAGCTTGGTTCTTTAAGGAGTGAAACATTCATAAAACATCAACTTAATTTCTTATCACATTCAAGACAATGGAATTCATTCATGCTTGAATAGTTATGGTTGATTGAGCAAATTATAATGTCATTTCATAACTTTCTGTGATCAAATAGCAATTCTCCTAAAGACGGTGAGAACATGCTCACCGAAACGTTGAGATTGGGTAGGTCCTTTTCAGGAACACTCACAACCTCAAGAAACCTCACGAGAGCAGCACGCTGGCGTTTTGCAGTTTTCCTGCCCTGCCGGTGCAATTTCAGAAGGTTCAGAAGGTTCAGAATACTTGGTGCACTGCGAAACCTTCACCTGCTAATCGTTCTACCACCATAGAAACCTTCAAAGATTTCTGTGATCACTGAAGAATAATCATAACCTGCTCATTCAATTTGTTTGATTGATGAATGAATATACTTTCATTTGATGCTAGTCAGGAATGTCAGTGATTTTTGGTCCAAATTGTTTAAACTTTGTTTCTAAAATTGAAAGCGCCAAATTTGACACATACAATGTAGGTGGCCCATACCATACCCAAGTTTGATGGGGCAAGAAGGGAGCCTCTATTCTTTCTCATCCTCTTTATACCTTTCTCTCTTTTTTTCTGTCTCCTCACCCCTCTCATCTCTCTCTCTCTCTCTCTACTTCTCTTTCTCAGATATCTGTCTCTTACACTTTTCATTTTTATAAATATTTATTTGTCTACTCTTGTCTTGCTCATATATGTAATAATTTCTAACAAGAATTTCTGTTTGCTTTTGAGCTTAATTATATAAGTAACTAAGTAATAGGGGCTTGTGCCTTACAAGCTCTGCTTTTTTGCAAGTCCCTCCGTTTAATAATATATTCAACAAATACCTTTTTTTTTTTTTGGTTTTGGTTCATTTCTTGCTTATATCATTTAACATATGCGTTTTATTTCATACAGAACAAGTTTGATTACTTTATATTTGGATATAATATTGGAAAAGTTTATATTGAATGTTTATATTATGTTTGTTTAAAACAGAAATAAATTGGGTCTTGAATCTTGAATCTAAAATACTTACTGGATAGGATGCATGTTTCACAGATGCTGCCAACAGACTCGTTCTTCATTGGTTGTTAAACGCTTGCATCTTGCTCCTCCCCTCTTAAACAAATGCACCTCATTCTGTCCGTCCTGATGAGATCAAGACAGAGAGAAACATTTTATTTCATTCCATTCATTTTGTCCAAAGTACAGGTACATGTGGATAATTGGTTTATTCACATGTTGCTTTTAACTCATCATTTTGAATACATAGAAATATATCAAATAGAATGTACATAGAAATAGTACAAACATATCAAATTCCCCTCTTACAGAATTACAGATTTTCCCTAACACTTTTACCTCAGGAGGAACATTACAAATCTGTTTTCGGTAGAAAATCCCCCACCACCCCGTTTGTTCGTTTCTTTGTTGTTTTTTTTTTTTTTTTCCATTTCTATTTGTCTGTGTCCCTTACCCGCAATTCCAACATGATACCAAGCCGAATAATGTTCTTTCAATTCAATTGATGTTATCCTTACTCGTTTAACCTTGTACGTTTTAAATTTTAAAATTTCGGGTAAATACACTTCCTTACATTAAAAACAAAAACAAAAACAAAAACCTTTAACAAATTACAAATATGTCACTCCTCTCAATTTCATAGTTCAAGGCTGTTATTGTATTCACTTCTTTGAAATCCCACTAAGCGTGCTATCTCACTTCGCGGAAACAACATATCAATTCTAGTTGTAAACTTAAGGGGAAGAGGGCGCTATCACTCTACGCAAAGCGAACGCGGCCATAGACTTTTTGTATTTTGGTTTTTTCATTTGTTTTCTTGATTATGGCGAGCAAATCTTTTCAAAGAAATGATCAACTTGAGTAAGTACGCTAAGAGTCCGAATTTTTCAAAAATAGGAATAACTTATTGCAAAGGGGAAAAAAGTCCTGTCACTTGTGTCAATTCGAAATCCTAGTAAGATCAAATTCCTGTACAATATGGTCATTTTGCTCTCAAAAAAGTCATACACTGCATAGTCATCTTCCTCGATTACGCATAATTATATTACACCTTAATGATCAAGCAGTTTTTAAAAAGCTTGAATTCTCAGCTTTCCAAATATGGTACATTCATCTCGATTTGGTTAAAAAAAAAGTCCTGTCACTTTGAACATTATCACAAACGAATCTTTACTCGATGGGTCAATATTTCCGCATATCACATGCATATCGAATGTGGACGGCGTCTTCGCAAGATGTGACAAAGATCACTATTTATATCAATAATCGTTAGGAACATCAATCTATGTGAAATAAAGATTCTTATTACAACTTTAGCACAATGGTGTTATAGGCTTGCCAAAATGTCTTTTTCCCCAATCTGGTCTGAAGCATCTACCTACGAAAACTATGATAAAAGTTCAATTATTTATTTCATGTCCAGGACTAATTTCCTCGAACGGATCGACTGACAATTCCATTTTACGACAGGGAAGTTTCTTAGGCGAGTTTTTGTGCGCTAAGTAATAATTTCATGCAGTTGTCAATCGGTCGCTTCCCGCCGTTAGCGCGGGTTTTGTTTTCAGCTGCGTGCATTTCCACTAAACTAATGAATGTAATGTTTGCGTTTTTCCCTTCTCAAATAATGGACGCGTCTTTATGTTAAGATTTAATGTCATACGTTAGATTTACATTTCACGTGGAGTAGAATTGATATGAATTGAGACAGATTTGCTCGCATGGCATTGCACTATAGCTGTCTCCGCAACAGATTTGTGTGTGTTACAGGAGACGGATCTAGTACAATGGCATGCTGGCTCATCCGTCCTTTGTACCACGTAACCTTTTGTCAGTGGGACAAAAGATTTCGTCGCGGAAAAAGAGGAGACAATGCCATGTTGGCAAAACTGTCTCAATTTTGTTTCCGCGAAGTGAGATAGCACCCTAAGTTGGCCACCTACATCAGAACGATAACCCTCCATACCAACATGTTCAGTGTACTGTGACCTGAATTCCATGTTAAATGATAAACAGAGACTGATTACATCATTAGGCTAATAAGTTCTTTTGATGATTAGGGTTTACAACTATTGATTTAAACGCATTCCCAAAATTGAATGACGGAGCAAAATGTTATTATTCATGCTTTCTCTAGTGAGAAGTCATTTGTCTTAGCTTTTCTAACTATTTACGTTATTCGCGTTCTAATTTCTAATGTAATTATTCCATAGTGTTGGCATCTCTGCAATTCTCTGATTAGTCAAACTATTTAGGAAGAGACAAATGAAATGTCCTGTGTAAAATTCCACATAAATCTACTCTTTTCTCAAAATATTTTATGATTTTCCACCAAAACAAATAGCATTCAATAATTTGTTACATTTTTATTTCGAAAATAAAGAGGGAAAATTCTTGTTTCCATTGCTTTCTTACAAAAAACAGCTATGTTGTCTAAATAATATAATCTGTACATTTTGTACCATGTTTTGTCTCTTACAACAGGAACAAACAGTATTGGACAAAAACAATCTCCCAAACAATGACACAAAGCATATGTGCTCTATAAAGGCCAGCCCCCTCTGCAGTGATTGAATGAAGTTATCCCTGCATTAGAAACATGTTTTGGAGGTAGGGGAGACCGAGGACAATTGTAACACGGGGCAATTGTAACAGGGGCTCCCATCCCTAGCAGAAACACGCTACAAACTTGAAATTTGTACAGAGCATGCGCATTTCATCGCTCCACATGCTGTTTGAGTATTAGCAGATTTAACAGTTCGTGGAACTTTCTACAGCAGAAAAATCGTTTTTTTTTTTAGTAGGAAAGTAATATTTCACATTACCCATTGTTTTTCTTCTGGACAAATATGTGCATGAGCTACGGCTGTCATTTTTATATATTTAGAAATTATGTTCTTAGGTCATATTTTGCTAACGTTTCAACGATTTATACCTCAGCCAAGATAGAAAAAAAATCTCTCCAAATATGGTCGCCCACCACAGGGGCAATAGTAACAATGCCGTTTAGGAAATACTTTTGCCCCGTACCTAGCCCCGGGACAATTCAGCGCGCTGTCATCACCCGTACAGAGCACGTAAACTTCTGCAATAATCCCATGCCATGTATATAACAAGTGGAAAATATAATGTAACTTGAGTCAAGCATTGTCATGTTTTATAATAATTAGCTTATATGTGGTTAATGTTGTTTGAATCTTGGATCTGTCAAGTGCATAGCTTTGATAAAGAAAAGCAAAATGTTACAATTTCATGTGTTACAATTGCCCCCATAGCTTGTTACAATTGCCCCTGGTTTAGGGGCAATTGTAAAACTCGACCTCGACTTTTTAAATGATAACGGCTTCAAAATAAATAGTTTTACTTAACCCAAACCTATTCGTATGTCGAGCTAAGATATCCAAATTTCGTTTTACTTGGTTTTAAGCAACAACTTAGTTATAATAAAGTTGATAAGTCAAATTTGAAAAAAAAGTGTTACAATTGTCCCCGGTCTCCCCTATATATAACTGAACAATAATTGTTCAGTAACTACTTGGAGGAAAGAAGAATTCTTTGCAACATGGTAAAACTAATTGGCATTTGCATTCTTAAAGTTCAACAATAAAACATTCCCACGGTGTGCTGGCCTCTGCATAAACATTGGCTCACTTAGAAATAGTTTACAAAATATCAATTTCTAAGATAACAGACAGCTTTTGGCCTTGCCGAGTTATGAAATCCTATTCGTTTATTTTTACGAATGAGTCTGCCAAAAACCTAGCACTAGACAGGTTACCTTAGGAAGCAGGTTGTCTGCCAAAATCTTTCCTATTTTGAGGAGGTGTTAATTGCTCGACAAAATGATGCCAAAACATCAATAAAGCAAATCACAAAGTGAGGGAATCGGACTGAAAACTAAAACGAGAATATAATTCCCAAATTGGTATTGACAACTACAAAAAATACTGTATACCTTCATTATAATCTTACTGGACTTCCTACCATGCAAGTATAGGCCTACATTTGTTTTTACTTTAAGGTCTATCAAGACTTTAGTTTTTTAATTTTTAACTTTGATAATATTCTTCATTTTTATATAACGAGAGTAGATTGTCAATGACATATTTTTATATTTTTACTTACAATGTCGAGTACAAAATGACCATCCGTGGAAGAGCCTCATTATTCCTTGGGCTTTTACACTGACATTGGATTCCTTGAAAATTAAGTCGTTGTTATCCTCTTACATCTCCCCCAATCTGGTCTTGCAAATATCTCATTCGATCTGAGCTGGTAAGGTCAAGACAAACAGATAAACCTGAACAATTAAAAAAACATCTCATCATAGATCATCATCACCATGGTCATCACGCTCTTGCATCATCGGACATAAACTTATCATCGATCTTCATCATCTTCATCATTATCATCTCAATGACCCCGTCTTCACCGTCAAAGGTAGGCCCTACAGATACAATCGTGTTATCATTCATAATCACTACCAGCTACCTTCATCATCTTCATCAACTTCATCATCATCACCATCATCATCACCATATCATCACCATCACCATATCACGCATCACATCATTCATCATCATATCACGCATTACATCATCTATTATCATACCTCATAACGCCATCTACCATCAACACCGATCATCATCATCAACCAATCATCATCACGCATCTACCATCTACTTTCATCTATCCCTATCCACCTTTATGGATCATCACATCATCCTATCATCACCATCATCTATAATCATCATCATCATCATTCACCATTCAATCATCCATCATTCACCATCACATCACCATCACCATCCATCATCACCATCATCATCACCATCAATCATCACCATTCTCATCACCATCATCACCTATCATCACCATCACTACCTACCATCTCATTCAACCATCATTCATCACCATCTCTCATTCACCATCATCACCAATCATCATCACCATCACCATCATCATACCATCCATCATCACCATCATCACCATCATCATTCACCTATTACATGCATCATCCATCATCATTATTACATCACCATCACTAATCATCATCACCATCACCATCATCACCATTACCATCAATCTATCACCATCTACAATCATCATTCATCACATTCATCATCAACCATCATTCACCATTCCATCAAACACTATTACCATCTTATAATCCCTATCTTCATTCTTATTATTGATATCATCATTTTCATCTATCATCTCAACGACCCCTATCCTTCACCGTCTAAGGTAGGCCTTACAGACACAATCGTGTTATCATTCATATCCCTACCAGCTACCTTTATCATCTTCCATCATCTCATCATCCATCATCATCAATCACCATAATCATTCACAATCACCATCATCACTAATCATCACCATCATAATCATCATCACCAATCATCAATCACCATACCCCATCATCATCATCATCACACCACCCTATCACATCATCACCATCATCATCACCATCATCATCACCATCATCATTACCATCACATCATCATCACCAATCATCACCATTATCAACATCACCATCACCATCATCATCACCATCACCATCTCCATCTCATCACGATCAAAATCATCATCACCATTATCAAATCACATCACCATCATCACCTACCATCAATCACCAATCACCATCATCATCACAATCACCGCTCCACCATCACATCATCACCATCATCATCATCATCCATCCATCATCTACCATTCATCACCATCACCATCACCATCATCATCACCATCATCACTATTATATCAACATCACCTATCACCATCATCATCACATCACCATCTCCATTCATCCATCACCATCAAATCATCATCACCATTATCATCACCATCACCATCATCAATCACATCATCATCACATCACCGCCACCATCACCATCATCACCATCATCATCACCATCACCATCATCACATCATCATCACCATCAATCACCATCATCATCAACATTACATCATCATCATACCATTACCATCTTTATCCCTATCTTCATCTTCATTATCATCATCATCACCATCACCATCACCATCATCATCATCATCATTCATCACCATAATCATCACATACACATTCACCATAATCATCACAATACCATCAATACTAATATCATCACCATCATAATCATCATCACCATCACCATCATCATCACCATCACCAACCATCCATCATCATCCTCACACCTATCCTATCCCATCATCACCATCATCATCACCATCATCATACCATCATCATTACCATCACCATCATCATCACCATCATCACCATTATCATCATCACTTCACCATCACCATCATCATCACCATACCATCTCCATCTTCATCACCATCATCATCATCAAAATCATCAACCATCACTCACACCATCACCATCACCATCATCATACAATCACCGCCACCATCACCATCATCACCATCATCATCACATCACCATCATCACCATCATCATCACCATTCACCATCACCATCACCATCATCATCACCAATCATCATCAACATTACTCATCATCATCACCATTATTACCATCTTTATCCCTATCTTCATCTTCATTAATCATCATCATCCCATCACATCACCATCATCATCATCTTCATCTTACTTGTTCATATTATCTTTTAATCTCCATGTAATCCGAGTGTAACCACTTGCTCCACAGTCGAAAGACAGGCGTGCACCGTCCCGATAGGATCAGCCTACCAATACCAGTAGCCTACCACTCCATCTCAGTTAACAGCACGGACAATATGTAGAACAATGTAGTGCGTACTAAAAAGGTTATTATGGCCAAATACATGTTGAACAAATCTCTTGCGATAACTTTACACCTTTCTTTAATCCTTTAGGCATAGTCCAATCCAGGTACAGCCCCCGTTAACGTATAGTTGCAGCATTTCTTCACGGGTGCAGCTTAGCAAAAGACTCATTTACGGCACAGCTAATTATCACAGCTCCACCTTTGCCTCCACTAGATTGGCCAAACGAGTACTCTCTAGTCCCCAGGTCTCGGCCGATGGTTGTGGAATCATTAATCAGGCTGGATGAAATCTCGAGGTAGGATGCCTCATATCATCAGTCTCCTCGAGATCTTTTGCGATCTAAAGCGGGATAATTTCGGACATGGGGTAATAATGCAAGCATGTGCTCTATCTGCCTTCCTGAAGTCTTCCTAAATTGCCTAGCACAATATTAAGCCAAATTCCGGAAATTTTCCTCTCTTAGCCTAAGTCGGCCGGGCGTAGGGGAGACTCAGGTTAGTTGAGCCACTTTTTACTCAAGGTCACCTGGTGCCCAAGGGTGAAGTTTTTTTAGGCTGTTGAGGATTTGGATTGAAAGAGTAGTATGTTAGGCAAATTATAAAAAGGTATATCCCGAAATTAGCACTTTCGATTTTGGAGCCCCGGGCAATTAAAAAAAAAAGTGTCAAGTGGCTCAACTAACACCAATACGTAGGTAAGTTGAGCCAAGGCGTTGGGTTATTTGAGCCATGCGGCATAAATCAATTTTAGGGGGCTGACTCCCCCATCCCAAAGACACACGTAAACACACACCCACACCCTCACATACACCAACTCACACGCATGCACGCACACATTACGGTTACTTTTTGGTGCATTTTATTTGTTTTCCTATTTTCGCAGGTACGTCCTTCATAAATAGTCTTGGGGCATGACAGATGCTTTTTTTCCTGTTTGATAATGACAACAAAATAGTTAATTCAAGTAACACGCCATACAAAACCCCAAAATATTCTTTTCAAAAATTTTAACCCATGTAGGCATAGGCTCAACTTACCCCATCAACAATGGCTCAACTAACCCCACACCTTATTATTTTTTTTTACTAATTGGGGTGGAAAGTGAAATTCTTACTAGACACAAATCTAATGATATGGTTAAATTTATATACAATGATGCTCCTTTCAACTGTAGTATGATAGTCCGTTAAATCTTTAGGGTGTCAAAAATATGAGTAGGGGAGACCGGGGTAAGTTGAGCCACGGGGTAAGTTGAGCCACCCCCCATAAATCAATTATGCTGGAGCCAGATTTTGAAATAGGCTATCATGATATCATTTGTATTACCTCTCACCCACCATTTTGTTTTGAAGCTAGAAGCACATGCCAATTTGTTAGAGAGAAAAGAGTGATTTTCAGCTATAAAAGTGAAATCGTGTGAACAATGTACGTGCCATTTTATCCTTCATGCATGATACCTATATTGAAATACTAGATTAAAATTTGTAGTTCATATATTGATCTTTAATCTCATCATAGCTGTTTTCTCAATTGATTGAGCAGATTTGTAAATTTATGTAGGCCTATTGTTATCAGTCAGTCTGGGGTAAGTTGAGCCAGACCGAACGGGGTAAGTTGAGCCATGGTTTTGCAACAAGAAATAATATAACAGAAATCTACAATAATAATAAAACAATGATTTAATACTATACTAATGGTAATTTGGGGAATATAGTTGATATGTAATTGATTTTTGTTGTTGTGAGACAAGGTAATATCTATGATAGTTCTGATTCAGTTTACAATCTCGACATCATATTTTCTACAAATTGTATGCAAATGAGATACTGGACCGATGGGATCAACTTACCCCAGATGGTGGCTCAACTTACCCGCCTATGGGGTAAGTTGACCATTTGACATCTCTTTTTCAAAAGGTCATGAACATTTTTTTTGAGGGGATTGAAGTGGAAATAGGTTCAAAATATTGTCCAATAACCAAACTAACATGCACGATACTCATTTTTAGAAATAATCATTCATTTTCAGTCTCAGCATGCGAAAACCAAAATTGGCTCAACTTACCCGCCTTCCCCTACACGTGTACTTTTATACGGAAGTCACTTTGACCAGCAAAAAATCAAATTTTGTTGATTTTATAACAAGCTTGTAGTCTGCACCCATGTATCAAATTTAGCATGTATGGTCCATCGATCATTATGTAACAAGAGATGGAAGCATTATAAGTTTAAAAATGGTCTTGACCTAGTTAGAGGGGGTGGCTCAACTAACCCACTGGCTCAACTAACCTGAGTCTCCCCTAGGCCTAGTTATAGGCCTTCCTCATTAATAAAATAATTATAGAGGGTCATTATTATCCCAACCCCCCCCCCCCCCAAAAAAAAGCGTTTATATAAATGGTTACGTTTCTGTGTGACTGTAGCATTAGTGTCGATCAGTCTTTCCACAGCTGAACAAAAAAAAAAATTTAAAGTCCCGAAAGTGAATTAAAAAATCCCCGGAATAGACCAGTTTACTAACACATTTTATGCATACCATTTCCTGGCGACATAGTAACAAAGTAATCAACCTGTAATGAAAGAATGAACTACAATACATGGAATCCAGTTTGCATACATTAGTTCTGGCTATGTCGGGCAAGCCTCAGGCAAGCTTTCAAGTTGTCATGAGCGACTTCTGTTAGAAAAAGTAAGTATAAAATTTGAATTGATAGCTCAATAGACCAGTTTACTAACATATTCAAATTCTATGCGTACTTTTTTTAAAAATAACAAAGGCTGTTCTTGACAATCTGAAAGCGTGCCCGACATAGCAACCATGGGTGTCAATTGTTGGGGGGATGGGGGATGCATCCCCCCAATTATCCCCCCCCCAATATTTTTATATCAAGAAAATAAAAAATATCGTATTATATGCATATAAATATATCAAGTACAAATTCGTTATCATATAAAACACTTTTATGACATTATTATATTATTTTGCAGTCTAAAATGCATATTTCTGACATTCAAAAATCAAAAATTTTCTCACTCTTTCGTTAATCTTCCTCGTGTGTGCCTGGTAATCATGTAGTACACAATACACCGGTAGATAATGGAAGTGCAGATGTTTCACTTTTCACAATTGAAAAAAAAAACAAAAAAACTTTCAAATCGATGATAATCAAGGGCACCGATCCCATGGTGCATAGGGGACATACGTATTCCACTTCAATAATCCACGATGATTTTGATAAAATTAATAATGAATATTTAAGAGTCTGTAACACTAATCATGTTTATCTCCGCTCTTTATCGACAAGGTAACTTTTTTGGGGACTGGGACCTTTGATTATATAGGCCTAATACACTTTCCCTATTCTCCGGGGGCTAAATGCCCTCTTTTCAAATTAGTCTCTACTTTGCTCTCAAATTTCAGATAACTGGTAAAAATTGCCTGATAATTTTCAGCTCGCGCCTCGCGCTCGCCTAATATAAGATAGTGAAAACTTTGTTAATGTTTTATGCATGTATTAACATCACGATGGTACGTTTAAAACACCTTCCCCGTTTCGTGCTCCCATGAGGCTACAAGTATCTTGATTCATCAGGTCACTATTATTGAGAAAATTTTACCAGTTAAAGCCCCTAACCCTCCATCAATTTCGCGCTTATAGTCATGTAACGCTACAAATACCATGTTTCAGTTCAATATTATTGAGAAAATTTTAAGCTCGCGCTTCGCGCTCACATTAGGCCTACAGCCATATGAATTATACCAATACCATATAGTATTAATATGCATAATATGCATCGCAAGGTTCTACGTGACAACATCCAAGGCATCACCAAGCCTGCAATAATAATATGCATGTGTGTATATCTATAGACATTACATCATGATGTCCCCTTTAATAAACCAGAAAAAAGCCCCTTCCCGGCCGTTTCGCATGTTTCGCGTTTGCATTATTCTACAAGTTATGTCCCACTTCATGTCACTATTATCGAGAAAATTTTCAGCTCGCGCTTCGCGCTCGCATAATGAATTTGAAAATATGTTCTAGTAGATACTCACATGCATGCACGTGTGTATTATCTGTAGCCATAACATCATCACGATCCCCCGTTAACAAACCAGTTGAAGCCCCTTCCTCCTTTTGCGCTCGCATTATGCTACAAATGCCCCATTTTATGTCACTATTATTGAGAAAATTTTCAGCTCGCGCTTCGCGCTCGCATTATGCAAATACATTCTTTTCATATTTATCATGTTGTGTATACAAGCATTACCCACCCCCAAAATGGACACTGCATCATATACCTATCGGTATGTGTCACTGAGGAAAAGAAGGAAATAATCGACGATCATTCCCCCCCCCCCCAATCGCCAAAAACAATAGACACCGTTGATAGCAACAACTAATGTATGCAAAATGGATTCATGTGCTGCAGTTTATCTTTGGGACTCTTTATTACAGTTTTTTGAATACCTTGTTTACTATGTCGCCAGGAAAAAGTATGCTTAAAATTTTTGAATATGTTAGTAAACTGGTCTATTGGTAATAAGAGCGCCCGTAAAACCGTAGCCTTTCTTGCTTTAATGAACGGGGGTCGTGAGTTACGATTCCCGCCGAGTCATACCAAAAGACTTACAAAATGGTACTTATTATTATTAATATGTAGTCAACATGGTCTATTCGGTGGCATTTCCTGGATCTTAAATTTGTTCATTGTCCGAAATTGAAACTGGAATATTCGTTCCGAAAATGAACGTGGTTCATTCTTCCGAAGGAATTATTTTTTAAGTCGTGTTTCGAGCAGCAAAGAAAGAGTACAATGTTCAGCGAGTGAAGGACTGTTCAGGAGACTCGAAACGCCTCTTCAGAGTTGCAGGAGATCTTCGAAAGAAGGCAGAAATCCCCATTGCTCTCTCACTGTTTCTGCTGAGACCTTAGCTTCTCAATTTAACCCTTCTTTTTCGAAAGATTGAAGCCATTACGTGCCTTCTACCAGACGTAAGGAAACACCAAGTGAACTCGCCAGACTGCTGCAGTGTTGGACTCACTTGCACCTGCTTCTGAAGATGAAATTAGCAACATCATTTAAAGTCACCAGCAAATCGTGCGAATTGGATCCTATCCCTACTGTTCTTCTAAGAAGTGTATACCTGCTATTGTCCCGACTGTCACCCAGACACAACTCCAGTCTTGATAACCGGAGTCGTTCCTCAGACTTAAGAGAGCCATTGTTCGTCCAACTTTGAAGAAATCGGGAATGGACACTGAGTCTCTTCAGAACTACCGTCCATATCCAATCTGCCGTACCTGTCAAAGTGCTGAACGTGTAGCATGGCTCCGGCTCTTACGACATTTAAGGAAACACTATTTTGAATAACCGCCCAGTCAGCTTACGGCCTAACCACAGTGTGGAAACTGTTCTTAATTAATTTAAACAGATGATGTTCTGGCAGCAGATGGACAAGGGTAACATTACAGCCTTGTTCTTTCGCATATGTCATCGGCATTCGACACGATCGACCACGGCATACTTATTGACCAGCGGCGTTCCCTGGAAGTCGATGGTACAGCGTTAAGTTGTTTAGATCCTATCTGTCTAATCGTTGTCAGTGCGTGAATGTCGCTGGTGCCAAAGTCTGAAGCTAGTTATCTGTTATAACGGGTCCCAGGGATCGGTAGGAGGCCTCACTCCTTTTTCGTTGTATCTCCAACCTGTTGGTAACATCATAAAGACCCACAGCATCAGCTATCACTGTTACGCAGATGACATACAGCTGTATGTGTCCTTCCCGCCAACCAGTACAGCATGTTATCGGCTGCAAGGAAATTGGAGACTTGCATCAGAGAAATCAATGGATGGATGGAGCAGTACCATTCAACATCTTCAAAGGCTCGTAACCTTGCGTAATCTTTGACAGCAACATGTCTTTCAGTCATCATGTATCCCATATATCCAAGTTCTGTAAGATACCAACTTAAAACCTGAGCTTTGTCCGCAAGTACCTTACCCGAGATGCAACGGAACAACTAGTCCACGCCCTCATTCTTCTTCGTCTAGATTTCTGCAATCCTCTTTCCCAGCCTTCCAACTACAGCTATCAAACTGCAAACGCTTCAGATCTGCACGCTAGATTGGTAACTTCTTACCAAGAAAGCTTGCCACATAACCCCTGTTCTTTCAGTCTCTGCACTGGTTACCAATTGAAAAGCGCATCACCTTCAAACTGTTTGTTGCTGGTTTACCACGCAGCCCATGGTTCATCTCCAAAGTACATGCAGAACTCAATCCAGGAATACCAACCCTCTGCAGACTTCGATCTCAGACTCTTCACTACTCCATGTACCAGATCCCGGCACTCTTGGGGTGACCACAGCTTCTCTCATGCAGGACCATCACTTTGGAACAGCCTCCTCTTCTTCTCCGTCAAGCTTCCTCTGTCAGATCATTCAAATTGTTGCTAAAACTTATCTTTTCAACTTGTAATTTTCGTCTCTTGAAATGTTAAATGTAGCATTAACATTATACCATTGTCTTTTACGTCTGTAAATAAGTTGGTCTTAGTTAATTTTGAAATTGATTCATATATCCTATTTTTGTGCAAACTAATGATTACATTTATTATTGATTAAACATTGTTCTCTATATATTCGATGATTTCATATTTGTAGTATTATTTCCTTAGCTGATGATAATAATCTTGTTACCATATACTTGTATCTTTAAAATGTGTATTTCCAGTGTGTTGTAACTCTATAAATATGTTCTCAATGTAGTAATAGCGCCATGAGCATCACACTTGACGGACATGAGCGCTTTAGAAGAAGCCACCATTATTATTATTATTATTATTATTATTATTATTATTATTATTATTAATGGCCAATCTTATTCAGGTTTGGGATTTATGAACTTTATTTCTTTTTCGGAAAAATGAACCCTTTATTTCATTTTCGGACAAATGAACCCTGTTTCATTTTCGGACGAATGAACCTTCGGACTAATACTCAGAAGATCAAACCTAATTTCCCTATTGGACAAACGAACATCGAGGTAAAGGGAATTTACGTGTTCGGACAGTCCAATCTTCGGAACAACGAACCTTCGGACAAATGTACCTTCGACACAACGAGTTGCAACCCGGATATTAGGTGTCAAAGATATAAAGAAAGAAATTGACTTATTTATTGCGTTCACGAATTTTTGTTTGATTTCTGACTTGAAAAATAACTAGACAAATTGTTCTTTTTTGTCCTATGTTAGTGTGTAATCCAGGCGCGTATCCAGGATATTGCACCCCGGGGGGCCCGACGTGATTTTGTCGCCCCTGTGTACTTTTCAAAAAATGGTTGCCCCCGCCCCCCCCCCCCCCCCCCCCCCCCCCGCTAGGCAAACATTAATTTGGAGGAAGAATTTATTTGAAGCCCGTTTTGTTTTGTTTTGTTTTGTTTGTTTCTTTTAATGGTTGGTTCATAAATTAAAATTCTAGGAATATGAGGTATTACCTCTATAAAAGAAAATACTGATAATTTTAAATACGAGCGCGAAGCGAGAGCGAATTTTTTTCCTCTACTTTACGACCGTAAAGCATAGAATTCTAAGAACTTAGGGGATTCAAGTTTACCTCCTCATCAGAATATCATGAACGGGTGCTGTAATTTGTCCATCAAACCGATTTCAAAGCAAGCCATTATAATCCGGGTTTTTAAATTTTTTTTTAATTTTTTTTTTTATAGTAACAATCTGAGGTCTAATAGGATAAGCCTAAAATGAATAGACGAGAAATTTCCTTTACGAATAAACTAAAAACAGGACTTTTCAGCGTACCATAAATGATAAAGTACGTAATCTGGTTACAAGAAAGAATGATTTGACAACGGGACATTTTATGCATTCCTCAAGAACACAATATAATATTATAACTCCTTGGGAAAATGATGCGAGCGCGAAGCGCGAGCGAAGAATTTTGCTTCATGTATAGAGACCAGAAGTATAGGATGAATTTGGCCTCCATAATTTAAAGATTAATTATATTGCCCCGTTAGTTTCAGGTCAATTCTGCTTCCCTCCCTAAGTTTAAGCGCTAACTTAATATAAGGTCGATTTAGCGCCCCCTCAATTTTAGATTGAATTGGCGCCATGTTTTAAGTTAATTTGATGCCCCAAGGTTTAAAATCAATTGGGTGCCCCTTAGTTTGAAGTCAATTTTAAAATGTAAAAAATGTAATCAAATTAATTTAAAAAATGTTTTGATGGTTAGAATTCCATAATGTAAATTCTGGAAAGAAGGTAAACGCAGGCGAGCGCGAAGCGCGAGCTAAATTTTTGATGTATTCAAATGATTAGAAAATAGAACATTTTATGCGTTCCTCAGGAAAACAATGCAATTACTCATTGGAAAAATGATGCGAGCGCGGAGCGTGAGCGAAAATTTTGTTATGTAAATACAGACCAGGGGGCATGAAAGCTAAACATTTTTAGAGACCATAATTATTTTAAAGACAAATTTGTTGCCCCCTTAGTTTCAGGTAAATTCGGCACACTTCCCTAAGTTTAGGATAAAGTTGGAGCCCCTATTTTACACCCTTAAGTCTCAGGTCAATTCGGCTCCCCTAAGTTTTAAACCATTTTGGCGCCCCTACATATAAGCCCAATTTGGCGCCCCTTAAAGTTAAGGTCAATTTTGCGCCCCCTTAACTTCATGCCAATTTGGCGCCCTGACCTTAGTTTCAAGTCAATTTGGCGCCCCTAAGTTTTAGGTCAATTTAGCGCCCCAAACTCTAAGGTTCTATTCAATTTGGTGCCTGTCTCTGTCTCAGTCTTGCTCTCTCTCTCTCTCATTAAAATTTAGAAGAGTACGATATGTTAGTCGTTGAATATGTCGTTGCCATTGGTAACCTTATTGGTCAAGGTTGTTTATTCCACCGATTCACTGTCTCCAAAGACATCGGAAGCAGAGGAAAACCTGGTGTTTGCGCGCCTAAATGAAACACTGGGGATGGAGATATGAATATTGAATCCCTCCACCCTTAGCGGATCCGGATTTCATGAGAGCCCAAACTAGGAATTATAATAATTTTTTTTATTATTTTTTTAAACCTCACGCTGGGCAAGCAAAAAGCATACAGTATTTATTTTTTTAACGCCACAACGGCAATCGATAAGAGGCGGGGTGGCATATAAATTTAGGACCTCTGCCAAGAGAATGGAGGGGGGGGGGCAAAGCCTAAAAAAAATAATGCCTGATTAGTGGGAATTTATATTTATGAATAATTTGATATGAGTGCTTTAGAAACGCATTTTCTAACCTTCCGGACGTCAGAAATTCGGGACCAAAAAGTAAAAAGAAAATTGTCACGCATTTTTTTCTTTTTCTATATAGGCCTAAACTTGAATAAATTAGTTACAAACTAATCGGGTGCTTGGCACATCGATGAACGCAAAGGCCTGTTATACTTATAGTCATACCTATTTAATTGTATAAATCGAAATTCTTTAAAATGACAAGTATGAACTGCGAGGAAGTATTGATATCGACTAAGCCATCGACCCTACAGAAAATTAAACAACCATTACACACCCGGCTCCTCCCCCACCCCCCCCCCTACTCAGGCGGTCAACCATACACGTATGCTTGTTCCCGATACCTCCGGGGAAGGGGTAATTTTAGAGGCTCAGGTAGGGGAAAACCGAGAAGTCATTGAAATGGGGGTCTTTTATCATTTTTTTCTTCTCGATTTTTAGATAGTTTTCAATTCTCTGACAATCCTGAAATGGGCCCTGAATATGGTCCAAAAGCCCAAGAAAAGAGGGTAATTTGCTGGCTCCCCTTTAAAACCTGAAAGGGGATTTTGATGCAGCTTCCCTTAAGCTGAAAAGGGGAGGGGTAATTTGACAAGGCTCCCATACTGATAGGGGGTATCTCTAAGAATCTGCAACGAATGTATGGTTGACCCCTGAGTGGGGGGGGGGGATTACATGCGCATATTCTGGGGCGTAGGGGCCCAGGCCCCCGGGTGGGCTCGCAGGGGGCGCGAAGAGGAGGTAAAAGGAGAAAGGGAAAGAAAAAAAAGGAAAGGAAAAAGATGGAAGGGGAAGGAAGAAGAAAGAGGAGAAAAAAGGGGGCGCCAATTTGATCTTAAATTTAGGGGAATGCCCAAATCGACCTTAAATTTAGAGGGGCGCAAATCGACCGTAAACTAAGGGGGCGCCAAATTGAGCAAAAACGTAGGGGTGCAAGTTGACCTAACTAAGGGCGCCCAAATCAACCTAAATTTAGGCGCGCCAAATCGACCGTAAACTAAGGGGTGCCAAATTGAGCTAAAACGTAGGGGCGCCAAATTGACCATAAACTAAGGGCGCATATCAACCTTAAATTTAGGGGGCGCCAAATCGAACTTAAACTGAGGGGCGCCAAAATGAGCATAAACATAGGGGCGGAATATTGACCTGAAGCTGAGGGGCGCCAAACTGATATTAAACTGAGGGGCCAAATTGAGTTTAAACGTAAGGGAGCCAAATTGACCTGAAACTTAGGTGGGGGTACCAAATTGACCTTAAACTTATAGGGGCGCTATATCGACATTTAACTTAAGGGGCGCCGAATCGACCTTAAACTAAGGGGCGCCAAATGAGCTTAACACGTAGGGGCGCCAAATTGACCTGAAACTAAGGTAAGGTGTCAAACTGACCATAAAATTAGGGGCGCCAAATCGACCTTAAATTTAGGGGGGCGCAAATCGACCTTAAACTAAGGGGGTGCTAAATTGAGCTTTAACGTAGGGGCGTCAAATTGACCTGAAACTAAGGTGGGCGTCAAATTGACCATAAACTTAGGGGCGCCAAATCGACCTTAAATTTAGGGGGGCGCTAAATCGATCTTAAACTAAAGGGGCGCTAAATTGAGCTTTAACGTAGGGGCTTCAAATTGACTTGAAACTAAGTTGGGGCGTCAAATTGACCATAACTTAGGGGCGCCAAATCGACCTTAAATTTAGGGGGGCGCTAAATCGATCTTAAACTAAGGGGGCGCTAAATTGAGCTTTAACGTAGGGGCGCCAAATTGACCTGAAGCTAAGGGGCGCAAAATTGACCATAAACTTAGGGGCGCCAAATCGACCTTAAACTAAGGGGGCACCAAATTGAGCTTAAAAGTACG
>CALNVZ010000492.1:100227-114230 GCA_940671915.1 Paracentrotus lividus | reverse complement strand
GATTTATCTTTTCTTTCTATACAGTGCGTCCCAAAAAGAACTATACACTTTTGAATAGGCTATCAAATAGAAAAATATGTGATTTGTTGGGGAAAGGGTTATATGTGTATAAAGCTTATGTCCTCAACTATCGTTATGACACAAAGAAAATCAAAAAAATAACGCATTCTTCATTGAACAATGCCCACTTTTTTGAAGGGCACCAAAATTAGCCTGCGCAGGAATTCGCTACTCATTTATCCCCTTTGTATGGCACGCCAGGAGAAAATCAAAGAATAATGGAATAACTCAGCTAACAAAGTAAAAGATATACCGAAAGTCTGAAATAAACAATCAATATTATGCAAAAATATATCTTTTCACCGTTTTCTTTTTATATCATTGATTTTTGCTTTGAATTCAGTTTATTTTTGCCGTTGTTGGCTGAGTTATTCCATATTCTTTGATTCCCTCGTGGCGTTCCATACAAACATGGTAAATGAATGCCGAATTCATGCGCAGGCTAATTTTTATGTCCTTATCAATAGTGGACGTTGTTCACTGAAGAATGCGTTATTTTCGGAATTTTTTGTATCATAATGATAGCTGAGGATATGAGCTTCATATATACCTAAACTTTTTCCTCAAGAACCATTTTATGGCCATTTCAAAAGTGTATAGTTCTCTTTGGGACGCACTCACCCCTCTTCTCATTTTACCGTGGTATATGTACGTTTTGTGCTTCTTTCTCCATCTTTAGCTTTTCTTGATCTGTCACCCTCGGTCTCTCTTTCTGTCTATTCCACCATATCAAGAAGAGGGCGCTATCACTCTACGCAAAGCAAACGCTGCCATAGACATTTTGTATTTTGCACAGTTTTTTCACTTTGTTTTCTTGATTATGGCGAGCAACTACCTTTTCAAAGAAATGATCAACTTGAATAAGTACGCTAAGAGTCTGATTTTTTTCAAAAGTAGGAATAACTTATTGCAAAGGGGAAAAAAAGTCCTGTCACTTGTGTCAATTCGAAATCCTAGTCAGATCAAATTCCTGTACAATATGGCCAATTTTGCTCTCAAAATAGCTCATACGCCACATAATTATCTTCCTGGATAACGCATAATAATATTACAGCTTAATGATCAAGCAGTTTTTAAAAGCTTGAATTCTCACCTTTCCAAAGATGGTACATTCATTTCGATTGGTTAAGAAAAAGTCCTGTCACTTTGAACATTATCACAATAGAATCTTTACTCGATGGGTCGATATTTCCGCATATCACATGCATATCACATGTGGACGGCGTCTTCGCAAGAGGTGACAAGATCACTACTTATATCAATAATCGTTTGGAACATCAATCTATGTGAAATAAAGATTCTGATTACAACTTCATCACAATAATGTTATAAGCTTGCCCAAATGTGTATTTCCTCCATCTGGTCTGGAGAATCTATTAACTAACAACATGATAAAAGTTCATCAATTTCTTTCATCTCCACGTACGATTAGATTGCTGAACTGAACGGATAATACCATTCCAGCTGCAGGGAAGTCTTCTTAAGCGAGTTTTTGTGAGCTAATTTATTATTGCAGCCAGCTGTATAGATTTCTGCGCTTGTCAGCCGTATTTCCAATGCACTTCGTTGCGTCTGGCCTCTTAGATAATGGACGCGCCTTGTTTAATTACGATATAATGCCGCACATTGGTATACGTTAACTTTACATTTTACATAGAGTAGAATTGATATGATTTCATCTTCTCTTTCTATGACTCCTCTCTTTTCAGATATACGTTTCTCTGCTTCTGACTCCATCTGAAGATTCTGTTAAGACATGTATATCAACCGTTGTGTATATTGTCTCTCTTTTCATTTTACCCGTTTCTCTCTCTTTCTCTCTACCCCATATTTCATTTTCTCTCTCAGTTACTTCTCTTCTCTATCATGATGGTATGTATGGTTCTGCTTCTTTCCTTTCTCATGATCTCTCTATCTCTTTCTTTCCGTCTCTCCTATATTTCACGTTCTCCTTTTATCAGTCCTCTCTATTTACCTACACCCTGATTGTATTCTACAGTCTGTGTCAAATAAAATGGTACAAGTGGAAAACATTTTTTTTTTAAGTGTGAAAGCTAATCACATTCTATAAGTGATTGATATTTCCATAAAGTAGGAAAATCAGGCTTTCTTCTGCAATTTTTCATCCCGTTTGGTGCTGTAGATCTTGAGATATGACCAGTTTTTTAAAACCAAGAATAAAATGTACTTTGCGCATGCTCTTCTATGGGTTTCGCACATAATAGCCATGAATTCAGCGCACCGGAACAAAAGATGTGTGTAATTACGATTAGCTCATCGCCGCACAAAATTTAGCATAACTTTTGTTTTACATAAGCAAATAATACAAAACAAAGTGTATCAGCAAGAAGAATCTTTTGGCTTTAAGTTGGTACCACATTCACACATCATTTGAGAAGGTTTCATGCCTAAATATTTTTTGCCCCGACTGTACCATTTTTTTTAAAACATAGGCTATATAGGCCTACGTCTTTCTCTATTAGTTTATCTTTATCAATACCCTCAGTACGAATTCTCTTTCTCACTCTCATTTTCTTTTGCTGTTTTATCCATTCTTCTTGTTTAGACAACTTTTCTCTTATACTTTTATTTCATATTTTTATGTGTGCCGATTTATGTCTTATGTATTTATTCTTCAACCATGAGGTCATTGATTTCTTTAATTTTGCTCTTTTCATATCATTTTCTCTGATTACTGACTTCTTCATTTCCTGCTCTTTCTCTATCTCATACGGTAAATTGCCGATTGGTCTAAACCCATTTTGACTAATGCACGTTTGGTCTCATTCACATTTCGTATAATTTCGTCTAATATCCACTTGCCAATGGTCACTTTCCGTAACAAACCGGCAATAGACCACGTATTCATTTGTGAATTAGACGAAAAAGCAATTATACCAAAATGTAAATAGCCGAAATGGCAATTTGACCAAAGGGAAATTAGACCAAATTGTTACTAGAGGAAATGGGTTCAGCCCATGTGGTATAAGACAATCAGAGAATTGGACCAAATAGATATAAAGCTCTCATACTAGTACACTCTTACCTCGTATATTCTCATCTCTATATCCCTCCTTGCCCTCTAACAAATTCTCCTTCAATTATCTCTCCCTCACTCTCTTTCATCTTTCCCATGTATCTCAAGCACTCTCTCACAATATCCCTTACTCACACACACACACACACACACACACGCACGCACACACACATACAAACACTCTCTCTCTCTCTCTCTTTCTCTCGTCGTAATCATATAGTCTCTCACACACTATTCGTTCTCATTTATCTCAAATGCTCTGTCACTACATACCTAACACACACTCCCCCACACACCCACACTCTCATTCTGTTCTCTCTCCCCCTCTTTCTAATCGCCTTAGTTCATATTTATCCCATAATGATTTCACATCTGACAAAGACATCATCTGTTTAATGTTTATTACATAAAATTGATTCCCAAAAAACCGTTTGCTCCAGAAACATGAAAGACGTGTTAACTGTAGTTATTAACTGGAATTAGAATAACTCACTTATGATATGACATGATTTTGAAAATGAAACATTTCGAAAATGAAAAATGGTACTGAAAGTTTGAAAACAAATAATCGCTTAGAAGATACACAAGAATACACAATCAAAGAAGGCTCTGAAATAATTCATCTCGGAATAATGATATGAAGCACTGATATCATCAAAAAATTGTTAACAAAATTGTCAAATGTTATCGTTATTTTTATCATCAACATTATCAGGATGGCGACACAGGAAACAGCATTCATATTACAACAGTCTAGTTCTAACACTAAATATTCATATGCGCTTCAACTGCAAAGATAGTACTGATGATTCTTTCCAATTCAAAGGAAATCTTTTCTGTTAAGAGCCTGATATGTGTGCCTGTCTTATATACAATTAAAACATTTTTATCATTTCCAGAAAAATGAAATCAAATAAATGTATATTCAATAATTTTGTAACATGATTCAAAGAATACTCAATGACCATGTCTAGTACTAGGTCGTTTATGTACAACGATTTTAACAATAACAGATAATGTATACATAAACTGGAAACTGAAATGCTTTCTTGAAGTTTGTAAATACATTTTTTGTGACTGTGCTTTCATTTTAGCAGATAACTGTTCGTACACACGCTGTAAAAATGTTTTAAGAATGACACAAGAATAATATACAAGGCATGGAATTCCATAAAAATGAAATCAAATAAATGTATATTCAGTAATTTTGTAACATGATTCAAGGAATATTTGATGACCATGTCTAGTATTAGGTCGTTTATTTACAACAATTTTAACAATAACATAAAATGTACACATAACCTGGAAACTGAAATGCTTTCTTGTAGCAGAAAGCCTATCGTACACATACTGTATAAAAGTTACAAGGATGACTTCAGAACATGGCACGGATGGCTTTATGCACATTACAAATACACATAAATATATTTACAAATTAAAGGCAGCATATTTACACTGGACTGATCCATTGAAAGCATAGGTATATTCAGTGAACAAAGTACGGACCAGTACTGATCGAGTGATTAAAATACTCAACAATTATTGTTAAACATGCATGTCGTAACCAAGGGTTTTTAATCCCACTTACAATTTTGATACACTTGTAAACAACAAACAAGGGAATATTGTGCAAGAAATACCTGTCATGTCATGATCATCATGTAATCCACATTATTTAATAAAAGGAATGGCATGAATCATACATTGCGTACTTAATTACATATAATAATAATAACAATAATATTAAAAATTTATAGTGGCCTTGTCTGTCAGAATTGACACTATGGCACATGTGAGAATTTATTTGGTTATGGCATTTACATACATTGTTACTTACCATTTTCATAACTTGATTACTGCAACATATAAAGCGATTATGTTTAAACATGATTTACATTACTACATTAGAAATGTGCATTTCATTAAAAAGGAGTTTTAGGTTCTAAACAATTATTATTGGTACTTAATATTCTTTAATTATTACTGTACTAACATGATTATTATTAAACATGATTTACATCATTAAATTAACACTTCAAAGAGTTACATGTTCTGTCAAATCTAGACATATATGTTTGTTTTTTCATAACATGATGTAATCAATATTACTAAATTTGAATACCACACAGTAGAAAACTAAACTATAACAGCATAAAAGAAATTTTAACATGGTATTATTTGAGCAAGTTATACTGCAATGAATAAATATTACAACATAAAATACAAATACAAATATTGAAAAGTGGAAATAGATTGAATATCTTACCTAAAATAAAAGAACTCAAGGAGAAACAATAATCACTTGATGATAATGCTGGTGTCAAAGGCATAACAGCCTATAATCTTGGCAATCTTTATTTCCTTTGCTGTTACACTAAACCTATTTTGAATTGATTTTGAATTGAATTGATTTTATTTTCCACATCATAATTCACATATACATTTTATGAACATAGTATTACAAGTCATTCAAATTTCATTTTAAAAGAGGAAATGTAACAGAATATAAGTATAAGATAGATTGTGACAGACATGGGAAGACTGCGGCATAAGCATGGTGCTTGATGAGCTAGCAGCCTACAATTATATATGTAACTTAGAAAAAAGTTCAATTAATACATAAAACATTTTTCCATTTTTAAGTAAGAAGAGGATGACTTGCGGAGAAGAAAGATGATAGAAAGAGGTTGGTTTTCACATAAAATAGGATCATCTATAGTGATTGTTGCCAGGTCATAGACAATTAATAAATACATATTAGTGTTTTTATCATGTCAAATAAGCAAAATGTAGTAAGTAAATGCTCAGTACGTACTCAATAACATCCCAGCAAACACAAAACGTTTTCAGAACGTTTTAAAAACGTTTTATTCAGGTCCCGTAGGTCCTCGTCTGACATGAACGTTTAGAAAACGTTTATATAACGTCCAAGTTGGACTTTCAATTTGTGAAAAAACAATGGTTCCAAAAAGAACGTTTTTAAACGTTCTTTGGACGTTACAAAATGGAACGTTTTAATCAAAACGTTCACAAAACGTTTTATTTGGAACCTTATAACTGAACATATTTTATTGAACGTTTATGAACGTTTTTAAAACGTCCAAATAGGACTTTATGCAAATGAGTGGTAATTTGCATATATAATACGTTGGACATATGGAAATAAACGTTTTTAATGATTTTTTTTCTATTTAGCAGTAATTAATTCATGCTTTGGTGTTTTGTTTTATTGTAATATTGTTCTGAAACACACATAAAGATTAAAAAACACTAATTCAGTATTGGAATGTACTAACATAACAAAAGAAGTAATAACTAACCATTACAAACGATACTTTCAATAAACTATAAATTTACTGGAGCAATATATAGAGTTAAATCCAAATGAATCCCACTCAAGTCTGCCCTTTAAGCATGATTTTGATTGGAGACACTTCACTCTTAAGTGCCATTCCACAAATTGGCCAAGAGCTTGAGGTGCAAATAATAACATATTTTTATTTATTGTTTACATAAGTTTTTAATATGTTCTCCAAACGTTTTCTGAACGTTCCAAAGGTTTTCTGGACGTCCGCAGAACGTTTTTTGGAACGTTTTAAAGGTTTTCTGGACGTCCGCAGAACGTCCATGGAACGTTCCAAAGGTTTTTTAAAGGTTTTCTGGACGTCCGTAGAACGTCCACAGAACGTTGTAAAAGGTTTTTGGACTTTTATAAGGTTCCAAAGGTTTTCTACAGGTCCTTAAAATTTTTCGAAAGGTTCTTTTGGGGTTTTTAAACGTTCAGAAAACGTTTTCTAAACGTCCATTTGGAACGTTTTATTAACGTCCAAAACCTTCCACAAAAGGACGTTTTCTAAACGTTTTGACAAAACGTCCATAGAACGAACTTGGAACGTTCTTAAAACGTTCAGAGAACGCCCAATTGTTAGCTGGGATAGACTTTACAGCTTTCTTGAAGGTATACAGTGTGTTCAAATTGCGGATTTCAATAGGAAGAGAATTCCAAATATCTGGACCAGTGTGTCGAATAGATTTAAGAGCCAACATGATATAAGAAATATCTTGTACGGAAAGACAACAAACAGTTTGTAGTCTTGCCGTGTCAGATATATCGCTTTCGTTTAGTGAGAAAGCAAAGAGAATAGCCTTCCCCTACATGTATGTTGTGCTTAAAGTAAAGACAACATCAAAAGTAAATCCCCCCCCCCTAAGGACCCCAATCAAATATTTCAGTTTAACAAATTATTCAAGTTGAAACCAAGTATAAATATAGCCAAGGTTGTTAGGAATTGGTTTCTCGAAAATTAGCGACATCCGTGTCTTAACGGCTGAATAGGCACAATATTAACCACATATATCGCTTTTTCAAAAACAGCCAATCTGCTGAATGCATTAATGCCAAAACTAACCTTGCTGACCTGGCCCAGATTTTGGAAGAACAATGGAATGCCATTCCTTCAGGAAAGATTTTGCAGTTTTTGAAAAAGCACATTTTTGTGTTCATGTTGTGCTCATTCAGCCGTTAAGTCATGGATATCACTAACTTTCGTGAATCCATTACGTCAACCCATCGTTTGCAAGCAGATCTGAGCTGACCCTCCAAATTCAGGTCCCATACCCCCTTATCAAAAACCCGTTTGAAACTATTTCCAAGCACTATTGACCCTGTATGGCCAGATAATCCCTGTTATCAAACTTTACAACTCCACAGGCCAGCTTGAGCGTTGAGCCAGGGGTAAATGATAAACAACAGCTGGGATGTTACGTAATAGTAGCTCTGCCTATGAGTAGGCCCTTCAAAACAAAATGATTCTATTTGATATATTTCAAGTTTTCACAGGCATATTATATTTAGAAATCAAATGTTAATTCGTTTTCAATTTCAAACGAAGAAAATCGACCTCGGAATAAGGAAAGTACAAGAATAAAAAAACTAATAAAAATGTATCGATACAGACATCTTGATTGTTTAATGTAAACAATATTGGCCCCCAGCTGTGTCCTTGGGTGACCACTGTTTGGACCGAGGTCAAGGAACAGATGTTTTTTAGATAGATATCGTGGTTGAGGTGTTTGTCACACCAGGGTCTCCTCTCACGTCCCTGGTCACACTTGGAAAAGAGAACTAATAGAGTTGCAAGTAGGGGTATACTGTCCTCAAACGGACTGGTTCGTCATGTGATTCCAAACACCATAACTATATCCTATGCTTGGTTTCAACTTGTATAATTCATTATACTAGGAGATTTGATGGGTTTCTTTAGGGGGAACTTACTTTTGATGTTGTGTTTATAATGGCATTGCATCATTTCATTGCTTTCACTTCTTTCCTCCCGAGATGGACTGCATTTTTCATTCTTTAGGAAGGGTTTGTTGACCTTCTCAGGTAGGGAGGAACAAAGTCTCCATTAGTGCACAATTTTTTTTTTCATGGTAAAATGACTTACAACAAAATGTACATATTAATACTTACATGTATTATGCGCTTGGCCTATATAGGAGGCCCAAAGTGCTTCTACATTATTAAATAGATAGTAAATAGACCCCTCGATCTTTAGCATACGCCTAATTATAATAGAATGTCATTTATTGTGTTAAGCCATTATGACGTTTACCGTTGCTGCGTCTATCAACTGTTTAAAAAAGGTCACTGGCTGTTCTCAATGCCCTAATGGGTCCATATGAATTATATAAATCAGAGCTTGATTCTAGAGGCCTATCTTTATTATGTTAAATGCCTGGAGGTGAACAATAAATATGTTGCCCACAAAAAATTCATATTCTTATAGACAAGGGCAAAATAGTTATTTTGAGGGCAAAATTTTGTATGTTACCTGAAAGCAGAGGAAGTCAATATACATTTAATTACCTATAATTTATGCCTGCCTTTTCATTTTTTTGGGGGGTATTAATGACAAACATATTAGTTTGCCTGTCAGTTCTGACTTTCTGAGTCATTTCTGTCTTAATGATTGGAATGTAAATTGTCAACATGCATATCCATTGCATTAAATTCGATAACTTACCGACACTGCGCTCTCTCAAAGAAAAGGTAAGGGGTGTTAGGTGTTATATATTTTTTTGCCTTCGGCTGTCAAGAAGGTCACCACATATATATTACCTATAGGTAATATCCAAAATTCTACAAAACATTCTCTTGCATGATCACACACAGAGGACTATTGGTATTTTTTGCATTATACATTATTGACATTACCTCCATCCTCCTCTCCGAACAGAGCACTACTAAGATGAATCTGCTTGGATCTAATAAGAGCAGCTCGTAATACCATACGTTCCTGTGATACATCAACACCACGTTGCCATGTCCTCAGCATGTTCAGGGTACCACGACAGGTAACCCTTTGTGTCTGCCAGTTTTCATCATGGTACCGTGATGCATCTTCTGGACTAAAACCTAGTTGAACAGCTAGATCTTTAATTTCTTGATCAAGACCAAAGTGTCTGGCTACTTACTGCGAGATCTTGTCAAATTCATCTTCAAATCACCTGAAAATTAGGTTAAAAAACAAACAAAAAATAAGTAAATCACTGCCAAAAGATAGTGCTAGACCTGTTTTAACAGTCAAATTGCTCAAAGATTCAACACTAAAAAAAACAAAAAAAAAACTGGTGTATCGGTCACTTTTTCAAAGAGACCAATATGCTTAGTATCATTCAATTTTACCAAAAATATACCCTGCTCTAAATGTTATAATAACGCAAAATCATGTACATTTTCTGACGTGTATGATTGCATGTTTTCATTTATTAAGTTTGTATTAATTACATACAGGAACGATTATTGTAATTTGTTCATGCGCTGAAAGTGGATACCCATTTTTTCTGTTTTGCAATGTGGACCAATAAAGAATCGCTCCAATTCAATTACTTTACCTAGCCAATATTTTAATCATAAAAAGATAACCCTTTGACATGCAATATGTCTGCAATGCACATAGCTGTTGTTATACCTTTTCTTTCTCGTGCAACTGTTGAGACCAAATTTGTGACACCCGGTACTATGTAATTTTAAAGCTTCGCAACATTTTGTACAGACCAAAAACAAATAAATTTTGGTTCTTTGTGGTCGCAATAACGCCTACAACTCTCACTGATAAAACAATTATAACAAAAGAGGAACTTAAATAAAGAAACAATGAAATAGGCCTACATTTTTAAAACACTATTCAACACTGTGTATACATGTATAAATCCCAGAAGAATGCAGCTTTGGAGCTTTCATTTAATTAATTAGAGCAGCGTGTAATTTTATGCATAAATTAGCATAAGTAATTAATAGGTATTTAATACAGAACATAATTATTGGGGAGTATTCGATGATACAATTTTGTAGAGTACGTTGTGCGTGTTATGCATGCTGATTTCCAACGTAATCATCTATTCGACAGCCAAGATCTAAGGGGCGGTATGATGAATAAAACACCTAAGCACTATTAGGGTTTATTCCATGTTTTATTGCTATAATATTATCAATTTCAATTTTGATCATTTTTATGCTTCCATGGAAATGTAGGAAGTTTACACTGTACAAAGTATACAATTCCTATTTAGCTGTGCATAGAAAAGTTTATTTATATTATTATATAAGAAATGAACATACGGAGAGGATGATGGTGATGAAATGTGGGATGGTCCAGCTTCTTCCTCTGATGATCTTTCACTTTCATCTGTGTTAAAAACAAAGAAGAAAGAATAAAACTAGATGGATCACATTAATGCCTCTGCTATTACCAGATCATAAACATAAAGATCATTCCAGTATGCACACATGTACCGAGTATAAATACAATTCATCAAAAGGTTCATGGTTTATTTTTTCCCATTTATTAACCTTGCGACCAAAAAAATCAAATAATATTCAATAAAAGTTCACACCAAAGTGGTTTCTTGAAACAGTAAAGTGGGATGGACAGACAGACATCTACAGAGATTACAAATATACTATATCAACTATGAGAGAAGTTCCCTCACACCCCACAAGACAATCTAAAAAAAATCATAACCCTAAAACAGTAATGGCACAAAATCTATAAGGCACACAGGTTTGGATGTTTGGAACATGTTACCTTAGGAAATTTGAGGACTTAAATTACTAAGCACGTCTAATAGATCTGAACTGAATTGAATTTAATTTATTACCAACCTGCTAAAACAATGTTATTACATTGTCAGTAAATATTTATCGTATCAAATTTATGAAACTCCCAACCACATGTACACATGTGCAACCTTCCCTTTGATATCGTCTATCAATATTATGTATATTTAGATTATTTTATTTAAGAACAAATGCAAATTGCATAACCGGGCATCACAATGATGTTAATTGATGTAAAGGCTGGCAAACTGTCAAATTTCTCCCATTTCTTCCTTTCTTAGTCTTATCTCCAAATATGCAAGTGAATCTCCAATCTATTTTCTATTTTAATTATCTCTTATATATGCGATGATGAGGTTTACGGTTCACCATGTGGTTCGTCCTAAAAGGGACTGTTTGAGAAAGTAGAAGAGGAAATGAAGAGTTACAGAAAGTAGCGGAGGAAAGTTAGGAGAAAGTTGTTGGATTGAGTCGGCGTAGCCCTGTCGGCGTGGCGGTGGGCTGGTTCTCGGTGAGGTGACTGGATGTTGGGTGTCGCGTCGGCGAAGTTGAAGCAGAGGTGGCGCTGGTAGACGAAGACGGTCGAGGGGAGGTGGTTCGGTTCTGTGGAGAATTGGGTTCCAGATGCTATTGACGCTCTACGTTCTTGGGTACGGGTGTATTTGATGGATTTCAACCCACTTCGACCATCATCTCCACCAGAGGATCACCATGCTACAACACGGCTAGACATCTTGCCACCATACTTCAGCCTCTCGTTGGACTTCCAGAACACCACATCACCAACTCCCAGCACTTCGTAGACATCATCTCCAAGACTCAGATCAGCCCTTCAGATACTATGGTAAGTTTTGATGTTGTCTCTCTCTTCACCAGCGTTCCTGTTACAGAAGTCTGCGACATCATCAAACAACGCCTCATCTCAGACCCAGACCTCAACACAAGAACCAAGCTCACTCCAGACCAAATCCACGATGGCAGTTCTTGTGTTCCTTGAGTCTGGTGTGTCGAAGTTGCGGCCTGTTTCCCCGATGTACACTTTACCGCATTCACAGAGAATGCGGTAAACACCTGGTTGCTTGTTGATTGGGTTCCTGTCCTTGTGTGAGTAGAGGATTGAGTGTAGCTTGGTGGAGGAGCGGTGTCTAACTGAATGTGGCCGATCGGAGGATGCGTTTTAGTTGGTGGGAGATCTTGCGATGTAGGGAGTACAACTGTTTGAAGGAGGGTTGGTAGTCGGAGCTTGGTCGTTGGTGGCGCTATTGGTGGTTCTGGTTGGAGAGGCTTGGTGGTTGATAGTCCAGCGTGGGTACTGGTTGATGGTGGTGAGGCTGAGTGACATGTCGGAGTTTCTTGAGGAAGATGTTGCTTGTCGCTGAGTTGGTAGGCTCGTCTGATGAGGGTGTTGGGTACGATTGCAGGATGGATGGGTGGTGGTGGGAGCGGTAGTGAAGATAGCGGTCGGTGTGGGTAGGCTTCCTGTAGACTTTGGTGAGATGGAAATCCGCTGGGAGTAGTCTTGACTAGGACGTCGAGGAAGGAGATGGAGTCATCATGTTGTGGAGTTCATGGTGAATTTGGATGTCTGGATGTTGCTCGTTGAGGTGGTTGAGGAATTGGTTGAGTTCAGGTTGCTTGTGGGGCCAGATGACGAAGGTGTCGTCGACGTATCGGAGCCAGAGAGAGGGTCGGGGTGTCGGTGGTCTTGAGTGCTTGAGTCTCGAAGTGTTCCATGAAGATGTTGGCGATGATGGGGAGAGGGGTGATCCCATAGCTGCTCCTTGGAGTTGTTTGTAGAAGTTGGTGCGCCACTTGAAGGAGTTGGAGTTCAGGCAGGTGAGGAGCAAGGTCGTGGATTTGGTCTGGAGTGAGCTTGGTTCTTGTGTTGAGGTCTGGGTCTGAGATGAGGCGTTGTTGATGATGTCGCAGACTTCTGTAACAGGAACGCTGGTGAAGAGAGAGACAACATCAAAACTTACCATAGTATCTGAAGGGCTGATCTGAGTCTTGGAGATGATGTCTACGAAGTGCTGGGAGTTGGTGATGTGGTGTTCTGAGATCCAACGAGAGGCTGAAGTATGGTGGCAAGATGTCTAGCCGTGTTGTAGCGTGGTGATCCTCGTGTGGAGATGATGGGTCGAAGTGGGTTGAAATCCATCGCCATAACACCGTACCCCAAGACACAGGACTCTACATCAATAGCATCTGGAACCCAATTCTCCACAACGAACCAACCCCACCTCGACCGTCTTCGCTTACCAGCGCCACTCTGCTTCAACTTCGCCGACGACACCAACATCCAGTCACCTCACCCGAGAACCAGCCACCGCCACGCCGACAGCTACGCCGACTCAATCCAACAACTTCCGCCACAACTCCGACCCGCCGGAAACGCAACGCCCACGCCACGACTCTTCACCCCAATAGGACACCGCCTCTACGCCAGCCACACCGGCCTCGATTTCACCAACGTCCGCATTCGACACCCGACTTTCCCGCCAACCAGCCACCCACGCAGCTACAACAATAGAGCTCCACCACGCCGACCGTCCGGCGTCGATGCTACTCCCACGTCCGCACATCAGCTATACATCCCGCGCATCTTCTACCACTCTTCACTCCTGAAGACGGACAGTCAACCTGTCCGAAACGTCGAGCACTCTCTACTACTACTCAAGCCTTCCTCGCATCTCTTCTTAACTGGTTTACAGTCCTTTTCAGGACTAAATCACGAAAGATTACCTCCAATTCTACTCTCTACTCTCTACTCGCCTATCAATTTTC
>CALNVZ010000492.1:35060-87771 GCA_940671915.1 Paracentrotus lividus | reverse complement strand
TGTAGATAATAGAAAAGTAAATCTATTTGAATATGTTTTGTGTTGTAGTTAATTGTTTTGGAGAAAACTGCAATATTTTCTTAATCATTAAATAGCAAAAAAAAAAAAAAAATCAAATTTTGTACGTTACTAATCAAAACCATGATACCGACTGCCTAACCTGTCTGTACAAAGCAAGAATGGAGTGCAAAATGAAATTTTAGCCTACATGAGGGGCACATAGAGTTAGATAGTAATTAAAAATGACTATGCCACTTGTTTCCAGTTGCCATTAAAAGACAGCGGCGTGTATGGCAAGCCGTTTGTACCATAATCCTGATAAACTTAGTTTATCGACCGATAAACTTAGTTTATCGCTCGAAAAACTCTGTTTATCGACGATAAACTCAGTTTTTCGCCGATAAACTAAGTTTATCAGAATAAACAACGCACTCAGTTTCTCTTCGAAAACACTGGGTCTCAAACACAGTGAATAATTATACCAACTGAAGTTCTATCGTAACGATGTAAATACAGAATAAGTTTTTCTTGATAAACTTAGTTTTTCACTTGAAAAGCAGAGTTTCTTGATAAACTCTGTTATCAAATTGAAAACTCAGTTTATCGTGATAAACAGAGTTTTTCGAAAAACTCTGCTTTTCACTTGAAAAACAGAGTTTCTTGATAACTCTTTTATCAATTTATCGAAAAACTTTGTTTATCGACCGAAAAACTAAGTTTTATCATCGATAACTGAGTTTTCAATTCGATAAACTTAGTTTTTCAATTCGATAACACACAGTTTTTCGAAAAAACTCTGTTATCAACCGATAAACACAGTTATCACTTGATAAGCAGAGTTTTTTGATAAACTCAGTTTATCGACCGAAAAACTAAGTTTATCGGGATTCGATAAACACGGTTATTTAAGCTTTAACAATAGTGGGCGCTGTTGGCAACATACAACATGTAGTACGTGCATATATGGGAAACCACATATATATCGCATGTGCGTTGTCGACGTTCGCCTGTACTTCTACTAGGCATTTGGTCCACAACCAATTGGTCTACTAGGTGTTTTGGTCCACATCCATTGGATGCATGTACTACGCATCCTTGTCTTATAATTCATGAATTGGACTAGTAATGCCGATCGAGCGACCTCACCCTATATACCCCTATTGCTCTCATATATGGTGACCTTCCGGGGGGGGGGGGGGTTGAAATTTCGGCCAACCATTAGGTCATGGTATATCAGCTTATTTAATCATATTAGCCCTTTTTTCATGTTTCTCAATTTTGAAAATTAATTTGGAGCGTCACGCTGGACGAGCGATAAGCAGGGGGGGGGGGGGGTAACTTTTCAAATTTTCCAGCCTTCGGCCAACCATGCACGAGCTCATAAATCACCGTATAGGGGTACAGGGCGGATCCCGCATTCTCCAATAGGGGGGGGGGCAGCGGGAAAATTCTTCATCAAAATTTCCTCGATGAACAGCTTGGAGACCTAGGCTCTGGGGGGTGTCATAAGTCTATAGACATTGAATTTTGAAACCTGTTTCTTTTCAAATTTCATGAACAAGCTAATGTGTGGTTTTTTTTAATGAAATGCGAGCGTTAAGCGCGAGCCGAAACTTTTGGATATTATAACCTGAAAACAGTGCATTTATTATATATAATATAATTTTTTTTTTTGGGGGGGGGGTGCCTGCTTATTAAAGATAGCCCTACTGATCTAAGTAAACAATGCGAGCGCGAAGCGCGAGCGAAAATCTACGGCCTAGCTTTATTTTCCTTTATTTTTAGTACTGTTTTTACTTTACATCTTCTTTCTCTCTCTCTTCTCTTCTTTCTCCTTCCCTTTCCTTTCCTTTCTCTGCTTTTTCTTTCTCTTTCCCCCCTTTTTGCGCCGCCAATAGGGCTGGGGGGGGGGCACGGCCCCTCGTCCCCCCTAGATCCGCTAGTGGGTAGGTGTATAAGATGGTCAATCGGCTCAAATCATGTATATTTCCAAATATTTTAGGGTTTTTTTGTTTTTAATTTTTTGCTCAATTTTTTGCTGATGTATGACGGCCGAAGTTCCGAAAAAAAATTGCACCAACTCCCTCACGTAGCCCCCCCCCCCTTATAAATATTATGTCTGCCACTCCCCTACTGAAGAATTGATACAACACATGGTTAGCGGATCAGTTATTGGTTGTAGACCAATTGTGAGTGACCAATTGGATGTACCATTGGTGAGTGGACAATTGGATGTAGATCAATTGGTGAGTGGACCAATTGGATGTAGACCAATTGGTGAGTGGACCAATTGGATGTAGACCAACTGGTGAGTGGACCAATGGATGTAGACCAACTGGTGAGTGGACCAATTGGATGTAGACAACTGGTAGTGGACAATTGGAGTAGACCAACTGGTGATGGACAATTGGATGTAGACCAACTGGTGAGTGGACCAATTGGATGTAGACCAATTGCGTGAGTGGACCAATTGATGTAGACCAATTGGTGAGTGACCAATTGGATGTTAGACCAAATGGTGAGTGGACCAATTGGATGTAGACCAACTGGTGAGTGGACCAATTGGTATATGTAGACCAATTGTAGTGGACCATTAGGGTGTAGACCGAATGGAGGTAGACCTATTGGCTAGTGGACCAATAGGTTGTAGACCAATAGGTGTTTTACCGGCGCATGTACTGCGTTCCCAATGAATTTCCCGCGTCTATCGCGCTTGCACACAGATCGAGCTAGAGATTTAATGGCGCCCACACCGACACAGAGTGAAAAACTGTGTTTATCGAATTCGATAAACTGAGTTTATCGAATTTGATAAACTGAGTTTATCGAATTTGATAAACTTAGTTTATCAGTTGAAAACTCTGTTTGTCAAACGAAAAACTCAGTTTATCGACATTGTCTTTTGAGAAAACTAAGTTTATCGCCGATAAACAGAGTTTTTCGAGCGATAAACTTAGTTTTTCGGTCGATAAACTAAGTTTATCAAATTTATGGTACAAACGGCGACCTATGGCATGCCAAACGTACCATAAATTAGATAAACTTAGTTTATCACCGATAAACTCAGTTTATCGGTTGAAAAACTTAGTTTATCGACATTGTCTTTTGAAAAACTAAGTTTATCACTCGATAAACTGAGTTTATCGCCGATAAACAGAGTTTTTCGGTGAAAAACTAGGTTTATCGCTAGAAACTCTGCTTTTCAAGTGAAAAACTAAGTTTATCAAGAAAAACTCTGTTTATCGGCGATAAACTTAGTTTTTCGATGATAAACAGAGTTTTTCGAGAGAAACCTTGTTTTTCAAGTGATAAACTTAGTTTATCGGCGAAAAACTGAGTTTATCGTCGATAAACAGAGTTTTTCGAGCGATAAACTTAGTTCATCGGTCGATAAACTGAGTTTATCGGCGATAAACTAAGTTTATCAGGATTATGGTACAAACGGCTTGCCATAGGCGTGTGGTTGCGTTTCAAACGAGTGGAAATTAAGGAGACCATTTGTTTAAATTTGTAGTTCTGGAATGAATACAATGATCACATTTCTCTTCTTTCTTTATAATAGGGAGAAAATAAATTGAGGGAGTAGTAATTTCGTTGCAAATTAAATGCCAGACCCAAGCCCGCACCTGTTTTCTTGCAACAAAATTGATTCAGTTGTGGTCCGATTCATAACTCTTTCATTAGCAATAGTGATTCGAACTTCTCTCAAATCATTGATAATGTTTGGTTACTAGTTATGACTGGATATTTCCTGATGTTGGGACATATTTTGAAAAGTTTAGGTAAAGAATCCATGATTATGATTGTTTTCTATATAGTACTAGAAGTATAAAACTAATTTGGGGCCCCCAATAATCCTGTCTCAACAATCACTTTCATTTTTTCACTGGGAATCAAAGACGTCGAGGTTTGATCTCGTTTGTTTACATACGCAACTATCGCTAGGGGGTAAAGAAATGTGTATTGTTTTGAACGAGGCCGCATACATGTAGATCAATATGACGGATACATGCCGTGCATTTGCTTTTGATATACGTAAACGCACAGTTAATGCCGGCCTTTTCCAGTTGATTCAGCCGAGTCAGATTGCAGTGAGCGGTGATATTTTTTTTTTTCTAGCTGTATTGCAAATTAGAAGATGCGCGACATATCGCATTGATGTTGCCCAGTTTTAAAACGGATTTTCATATGACAGGAGCGTGGTGGATTTTTCAACCCCGCGGAAATGGAAAACTAGCGACATTATCGGGAACCATCCCATAGTCTAAATGTTTTGCAAGCAGAGGCAGGGGAACCGGGGGGAGGGGGGGGGGCACGTGCCATCCCCCTTCTTTTTCATCCACCCCAAAAGTGCCCCCTTTCATGATAAAAAAATGCCCCTATTCTTAGCTAAAAGTTTTTTTTTTCATATTAAAAAGAAGCCTTTTAGAGTTTTGAAAGGTCACATATAGACAATTTATGTTTGAAAAAGGAGCACTTTTGGTACTAAAAATTGCCCCCTGTTGCTCCATATTAAAACGCCAAATTTTCGGCTCGCACTTTGCGCTCGTTGATACTACATAGGGTCTATAATGTGCAAAAAACTCCAAATTAAAGCTAAAAATTTTCAACTCGCGTTTCGTGCTCGCAGATACTAAATGTGATCTATAATGCAAAATTAACTCTAATTTTGAGCTCAAACTTTTTGGCTTGCGCTTCGCCTTTGTGGATATTTAATAGGGTATATAATGCACAATTAATTCAAATTTTCAGTTCAAAAGTTTCAGCTGGCGCTTTGTGCTCAAGGAAACCAAGTAGGGTCTATAATGCACAATTATCTTAAATTTTGAAATGAGCCAAAACTTGATCTTGGAGTTTGAGCTTTTCTCCATCTATTCTCTACACTCAATGGCTCCCATGTAACTTCTTTAAATTGATTGAATACTGAGTTGTGGTCTGAGTCACAATCTACATCTGGATGGCAGCATGACTTTTTCACACTGTTTTTGTAACACCTACTCACAAGAAAGTACATGTAGTCAATTTGGCATCAAGCAACATCCCCAGGTACTTTCCATGTAATATACCTTTTTTTAAAAAATTATATGTAGAAATATATTATATGAAAAAGAGCGGAGAAAATGGGATTGCATCAGGAATTGAACCCAAGACCTCCTGATTACTAGTCTGGCGCTTTACCGACTGTGCTACGGCAAGCCTTGTGTCGATGTTCGTCTGAGAGAAACCCCTTTGGCCCGTATTCTACTAGGGAGTTTAGAGTTGTCGACATAAACATAGGATTGGACAATAGCACCGTACAGAAAAAACTCCCAGCAGGCGAAAAAAACAAAAATTCCCAAGTTCAGGCGCGGATCCAGGGGGGGGGGGCTAAAGGTGCTAGCGCACACCCGTACAATTTGGTTGGAAATCAGGATACATATTGACATAGACCTTTTTTACGCACCCCCTTAAAATGCTAATAACCTTTTTTTTTTTTTTTTTTTTTTTGCTCATCAGTTGTTCGGAGCGGAACGCTGACCTGACCCTTCCCCAATATGTAGTTATGTTTGGATTTTTAACGCCGAAGGCCAAAATACCTCCCCCCCCCGCTTATCAGCCTGCCAACATCACGTAGACAATTTTTTAGCTACCTTTTTGCACCCCGTTAAAAACCGTCTCTGGATCCGCGCCTGAAGTTCTACAACTTCCGTACGGCTGGAAGTTTCTAGTGCACTGGAACTCACAAGATTAAACCGGAAATCAATGGAAATAATGACGCAACCATCTTTTCTTTGTAGCCGCTTTACAATTTTGCTATCCATTGACTACCTAGTGTGGTTTTATTGGTTCAAAGGCGCTTGTCATACAGTTTTAAATATCAAATCCTATTAATGAATGATTCAGTGGCCTGGGGATAATTAAAAGGCCTGAAAATTTTCAGCTGAATAGGACAATAGGTTTATTCCCTCTGAATAAATTATTTACTTTAATTGTCGGAATAAACTACTCGTATAGTAGTTTGAATCCAATTTGCATATCTTAGTTATTGTTATGTCTGACAAACACGTTTCTTGTCTGACATAGCAACACACTAATATATGCAAAAAAGGAAATCGGGTTGGCCTATTTTTTGTCAAGTATCATTAATAATTGAGTAGTCTTGAGCAAAACGTGAGCTTACATTTTCAGTTGAAAGGACAATGATGTTTTTCTCCTATGAAGTTATTATGGCCCTAAGGGTTTCATCTGAAATCGCAGAGACGTTTCTTGCGACTCTAACACTCGGAGACATCCCCGATAATTTTTGTCTGTCTCAGAGATGTCTCCGAGAGGCTTTGAGATTTCCCGACTAGTATCAAAACCGTATCAAACCCGTCCAAAACTAGTCTCAAATCCATCTCATGACAAGTACCTTGAAATATCTCGGAGACGTCTTGGATACGTCTGCGCGACGAAAAAGATTCATGTGATTTAAAAATTTTCTATTTTTGTCATGAGACGTCGCGGAAACTCAGCTCAGGAGACCGCCAGACATCTTTGTGACGTCTCCACCACTAGTTTCAAAATCATTTCAAACCAGTCTCAAATTAGTCTCAAATCCATCTTATCCTGTCTCATGACAAGACTTGCCACTAATAGTTTATCATTGGTTCTCGCGTCAGTTGTCCTTTTGAATATAATGTTTGGCCAAACTAACACGCCAACAGTGTCGGAAAATGTTATGTTTGATGATATACATGGAATTAATGGAATCGTTGTTGATAGTTCAATAATGCACCTCATTTTTAAAGCAAATTTTGAACAACCTTTAGCTTCAAGTTAACGAGAAAATACCGAGTGAGTAAAAAAAAACAAAAACAAACTTTACACCTAGAAAAATGTCAATAAAAGAGTACCAATTTATAAACCCCAAATTATTTTACATATTCTGAAAGAGTAACTCCTCAAGCATCTTTTGGTACCATTTTTGTATGGTATGTCTTTATGCTTGGATGAACACGACGCATTGTTAGCGAACATGTCAATTTCGTATTGTGCCAGAATGGGAGTAAAATTAAAACCACAAAAAGCTAGAAAAAAGCAACTTCGTCCTGATTAAAATAGCATAACTTTTTAACAAAAATGTCTTTCGCTTAATAACTTGGCAGGGGGTTGTTACACATATTGACTACATTTTGCATGATTGACTCGTCAAGTAATGCACAAATGAGTATAGAGTAAATAACCACTGACAGACCTAAAAAGGCCTCCTAATACTTTTGAAAAGTGATTTTATCTCTTGACGTGTGCTCACTCATGCCTGACTCTACAGATCTATCTCATTTTCATACAAAATGTAGTCAATATGTGTAACATTATCCCTGCCAAATTTCTAAGTGGAACAGATTTTTGTTATTAAATTATGCTATTTTAATCAGGATGAAGTTGATTTTTTCAAGTTTTTTTTTGGTTTTGATTTTACTCCCATTCTGGCACAATTTGAATTTGACATGTTCGCAAACAATGCGTTGCGTTCATCCAAGCGTAAAGATATAACACAAGAAATTGGTACCAAAAGATGCGGGAGGAGTTACTCTTTCAGAATATGTATACGAATTTGGGGTTTATAAATTGGTCTTGTCTTTATTGACATTTTTCTATGTGTAAATTTTTTTCTGACAAACTTGGTAGATAAATTAGCTTCCTCCTACATAAAACTCGCCAAGCCATATCCAATTCTAAACCACCTATACCCCTGGTTTAGAATTCTTTCCAAATTTTTGTACGAATCTGATCTCGAATGAAGTCATCCGAGACTACATTTGTACAATTAGATGCACGCTTCACTGATGCTTCATAGAGAAGCGTGCAAACCAGCGTTGCATTTTCGTTTTAAAATCCGTACTATTTTTATTACAGATGTGCGACAGCACAACTCTAGACTCCGTAGTAGAATACAGGCCTTTGGGTTTAAGCCAGGTTCTTTAACTTCTGATCACTCGAGCAATGAAATCTAAAGAGTTTTGGGGGAACGGATATTGATACAAGGGTTTGCCAAAGCTCAGTCAGTAAAGCGCCAGGTTTTGGTTCTAATCCTGATGGAATCCCATTTTCTTTGCTCATTTTTCAAGTTAATTTTAGAAGACATACCATACTTTGACTCGATGAAGGTTTTTTCGATGTTATGTTTAACGCCTTTTCCACAGTGTATTGAATCTCCATTGCCAAAATCTTTAAAGAGTTTCTTCTCATTGCACGTAGGACAAGGAAAGCGGTAATTATACTTGATCCTCTTTGCCCAGTGTTTTGTCAGGTCGTCCAAGGATTTAGTTAGGAAATCCTTTACCTGTACAAAGTAGAAAAACAAACATCACTATACAGCACCAAGATAAGAACAATTTTTACTACAAACAACATACCATATACATGTACATCCAATACACATATTTTTACCTTTACTATAATGTATTTGACTTCAATGTGTCAACTAGAACTTTATGCAGCGGTCACAACTGGTCGTAGGCTACGGGGCACGTGCAATCAACGTAGCCTGCGTTGCATGCACAATGCACGCACAGGTCATGGGTCAATTTCTGTGATTCCTGCGCTTCTGTAGTAAGGGTATTGGAAAAACTTCCTGCACGTTGTACAGGCATGGTACATACGCTGCACGATTTTTCTACGAAATCCATCCTAGGGAGTTGCACGTTGTGACCGCCGCATTATTTAGCGGGATTATTTACAACACATTATACTCACTAATGTCCGACAGCGGGAGAACGATAACGACAAAATGTTTCCACTGTGAATTATGATGCTGTTTTTTGTTTAATACACAATGCATACCAAAGTGGCGTAGAGTAAGGGAGACCGGGGATGGAAGTTACACGGGTCAGTTGTTACAGTTCTCAGTGTGCTAAGTTGGAACAAGAGAATTTGTGCTAACTGGCATCTATATATAGCCTACACATAGCTGTGATGAACTGCCGGTCGTGAGGTTTCTCCGTTGTTTTATTAAAAAGTAAATCAACAAAAACCATTTTTTACAGTTCCAAGTGAATTTTTGACAAAAATTAAAATTTGTAATAGTTCTTACAACTGAAGGCACATGATGATAGTCTGATATTGTGAATAACGTACATGTACATGTATGTCACTAATATACCCCTGAGCCATGCCCTGTTATTCTGCCTCATGGCTTTGCGACAGTTGATTTTATGTGTAAAATCACCCATGGGGTACCCCAGGTCTATGTTACAACCTACCCCAATTACATTACACATATAAAGTAATTTTGTTTCAATTTTCAGGTGTTAATATTTTGATATTTCTATTATTACTTTAGTCTATTCTAGAGCTCTACTTGATCTACTGTTAAAGATACCAAGAAACTGGAAAGTTGAAACAAAAGTATGGTATAAGAGATTTACACATTGTAACAAATTACCCTGTATGTTTACATAAAGTAACAATTTACCCTATATGGTGTAACAACTTACCCCGTATAGGTTGTTACAAAAAAATGTCTTCATTAATTAAGCTGTAGTTAATTAGTGTTTACATGTTTTCAAGTTTTATGTGCCTCAGGGGTGAGCCAACATAATAGGCTAACTACAGACCCAAAATGGAGTGTGTGAGTACTTTCATTAGAATTATCTGGCCCAAAATGTGAATTTTGTATCGTCCATCCCCGGTCTCCCCTAGTCCATGAGAATAAATTTACGCCAAAAAAATTTGAGAAAAGTAGGCCTAACTAAACATAAGAATGAGGCATTTAAAGTACCACATTGACATTTGTGCAAATTGTGCAAATTGTGCAAAGTATAATGTGTTCATCTTAAATTTTTTTATTGTATTGTAAAGAGGTCTTTATCCTAATTGGCACTTACAAAGGCACAGCACAACACTAAAGGTTTTAGATCCATGTCCACTATGGTCTGGAAATACCCAGTAGTATTGTCACAAGATTTTCATCACTTGTTGGATTTATATACTCAAGAAATACATAAGTAATAATTATTAATGTATCATAATTCCCCATGAACAGGAATTAGTTATTGGCTCTTCTTAAGTTTTACATTAACTTCTTATACCTTTTTGACAGCAAACGACAAAGGACGCGAACTTTGAGCATCCTAATACCATCATGTTAGGTAAACCACAGTCCCACCTAAACAAAGGTTCAGCAAAAGGTATCCAATTATATAGGTTTTCCGGATTCAGTTCAAACTACAGGCGCGGATACAAGGGGGGCCTGACGGGCCCGGCCCCCCCCCCCCTAGCCAAAAAAAAAAAAAAAAAAAAAAAAAAGAGAAGGAAAAAAAAAAAAAAAAAAAATCGAAGTAAAAATCGATGAGCGGACGATGGACCCCCAACCCACCCCTATAGCTGATAACAGATGACCTCTTTGTTGGACGAAGCAAAAAAAGAAATTAATACCACCACCCCCCCCCCCCACAGCAAAAAAATTTGGGTGTGCCAAAATCTGAAATTCCGATTGTGGGCCCCCCCTGTTATGAAATCCTGGATCCGCCACTGAACTATGTACATGTTCCTTCACTTCAATATTTCTGTGAATCACGCATTTCGCCTATTATCATTATCTTCCCTCAGGGATTCTTCTTACCAAGTTTGGTGGCCAAATGTCACTGTTTACCTTATTTGGCCTCTGTTGACCTTTAACCTTCGTCAAGAAATGACAAGGTCACCACCGTCTAAAGCTTGCATCAGGGATTCTTTTGACCAAGTTTGGTGGCCATAGCTGTTTACCTTAAAGCCAAAGAGCTATAGCTACATATTTATTTACCCCAAATTCCCTAAACGGTTTGAAGTGGTGTAGGTTAGTATTTTGAGCTAGGAAATCGATGTCAGATGGAGCCACAGCGGGGGACTCGGCCCCAGACCCACTCAAAAACCCAACGAAAAGTATTATGAACACACATTACAAAATATATTTGCTAACAAAAAATAGCGGTGGAATTGCAGAACTGACAACTTTAAACACCCTACGTCAAATGCGATAGTCATATGCCTGACATCCCCAACGTTTAATTGTGATCTCTAAAGGCCTATATGTTAAATATGGGATAATCCTCTGTTCTTTGTTTTCTTCATCATCAGACTTACCAGACTTATTTGTACGTTAAAATTATTGATGACTTGTCGGTTTATTAGACTTTGATCTCTATTCTATCTATTTTTCAGGGGGAATAATCAGATAAACTAAGGTTTTGAATTCAACGGCCGTTCGAAAACAGTAATTTCAATGCATGTGCCACATCTTTTTTAAAATTAAATATTATATTGATTTAACTTTCATTCAATGAAGGTTTAGAATTATAAAGTTAATTTCCACGAGATAAACTAGGTATATAAGCCCAATCGCAGATCAAAGCACTGCTAGCCCCCTCCCCACCTGCATACATAAAATCACAGAGCACTTTAATAAAATAATATACACCCATTTAACTGTGAGCACGATTCTGCTTAATCATACAATCATATGTGTTTAATAATATTATTGTTCATTACATTTACCCACATGCAGCTCAGCCTATTGTATTTTTTTCTTTACACCATTGGAATACAGATCAGCTACACATTTGTGGCGCACAGTCAGAAAATTGGAAAGATAATGGGCGCAGCTGATGTACAGCCAATGAGTGGTTTTCAAATAAACACAACACAAAAAGAAAGTTCCCCCTATTTCAAATATCAATATCTTTTTAAATAGGAGGAGTTCAAAAACTCTAATTATATGTCCATGTAGGGAATTTAATTAGCTACCATGGGAGCGAATTTTAGGGAATATCATGAATTCATGCTTCAGTGAGCAATGGTTGAATGCAAAAACGTCATTTTTTGAAGTTCGCAAGCCTAAAATCACAACTTTGATTCGATGATATCGGACCAAATTTTTAGATTTTAAACATTTCACGCATCAGAATGTATACAAAACGTGCTTCCAAACTTACGCAAAGGACATTTGCGTAAAATTTTACGGTTGAGTGAGCATGCAGCAAAAAATGCCAAAACTGTGATTTTTACATTTTATCCATGGTGAAATTGATCAAATATGATGAGATTCATGTCTAGGAAGAGTTTTTTTTAACTTTTGCAAAAAATTTAAATCAATTCACGGTTGAATGAACACCAGAAAATACCATGTGAAAACACTAAGTAAGTATTCCTTCCACTTTGAACACTAAAAATCATGTGAATATCTGTTTTTGTATTATTTTTATGACCGCTGCCCGTGTGTACATGATCCTATTGCATTTATTAAAACTTTCATGCTTCAGTGAGCACGTGGCACTGGAAAAGCTGTTTTTTTATGTAGAGACAAAAATTAAATTGCTTGCTTTGCTTAACCATAACACTTCGTTTGAAAGTATTCATTCAATTTCATTTTTGCAAAATCCCGATTTTTCATACTTCAGTGAACACAAGATATGAGAAAAACATGAAAAAGGGAAGAAACTTTAAGGCCCTAGCACGGCCTAATGGTACGTCCGATTCTCAATTTGACCAAAGTTCCTGTTAGTTAATGACTTCTTAAAAATTTGTGCCAAGTTTCAGGAATTAACTCACAGTATAACGAACAAAAAATTGACAATGAAAATGTGCAATATTTGACGTTTGTTCACTTTTTGTTCAAACTCTATACGTAAAGTCAATGGGGAGGAAATCAATAGTGAACAAAAGTCAAATATTGCCCATTTCATTGTAAATTTTTTGGTCGTTATACTGTGAATTAATTCTTGTAACTTGGCACAAATCTTTGAGAAGTCATTAACTAACAAGAAATTTGGTCAAATTGAGAATCGGACGTACCATTAGGCCGTATCAGGGCCGTAAACTTTCTTCCCTTTTTCATGTTTTTCTCATATCTTGTGTTCACTGAAGCATAAAAAATCGGGATTTTTGCGAAAATGAAATCAAATGAATACTTTCAAACGAAGTGTTATGGTTAAGCAAAGTAAGCAATTTAATTTTTGTCTCTACATAAAAAAACAGCTTTTCCAATGCCACGTGCTCACTGAAGCATGAAAGTTTTAATAAATGCAATAGGATCATGTACACATGTGCACCGGTCATAAAAATAATACAAAAACAGATATTCACATGATTTTTAGTGTACAAAATGGAAAGAATACGATTAGTGTTTTTCACATGGTATTTTCTGGTGTTCATTCAACCGTGAATCGATTTAATTTTTCTTGCAAAAGTTAAAAACACTCTTCCTAGACATGAATCTCATCATATTTGATCAATTTTACCATGGCAAAGAAGTAAAAATCGCAGATTAAAAATTGGTCCGATATCATTGAATCAAAGTTGTGATTTTAGGCTTGCGAACTTCAAAAAATGACATTTTTGTATTCAACCATTGCTCACTGAAGCATGACAACATGATTTTTCCTAAAATTCACTCCCACGGTTGCTAATTAAATTCCCTACATGGACATATAATTAGATTTTTTGAACTCCTCCTTTTCAAAAAATTATTGATATTTGAAATAGGGGGAACTTTCTTTTTGTGTTGTGTTTAGAATGGGGTTGTGCCCGGGCTTGGATTTGTCACTGCAAATGTTTCACTATGTGCTGCAGTTCATGGTAAAACATTAGTTTTGTTTCTTCAAGTAAAGGGACAGATCCAGGATTTAAAGTAAACCCCCTAAAAAATAATTTGAGGTAGATCATGTTGTTTCATCACTTTTGTTAAGATCATTATCTGTTAATAATTCCCCTAGAATATTAGACATGCTGGAAAATAAAATTGTATAGTGCTTTTACAGATAAACTGCTTTTTTAAAAATATATACTTACATTTTTTCATATTATAAACAGTGGTGGCCGAAATTATTATAACAACCGAAGCTACACAAAGGCTATGGGATTCTCGATGCCCTAGTACATTTGACGAAGTAAGCTTATGCGGTGGTCACAACTCGTCGTAGGCTACGGAGCACGTGCAATCAACGTAGCCTGTGTTGCATGCACAATACACGCACAGGTCGTGGGTCAATTTCTGCGATTCCTGCGTTTCTGTAGTAAGGGTATTGCAAAAACTTCCTGCACGTCATACAGGCAACGTGCCTGCATGGTACATACGCTGCACGAATTTTCTACAAAACCCATCGTAGGGAGTTGCACGTCGAAGGTACGGCGAGTTGTGACCACCGCATTAAGGATAACTTTTTTCATGACTTTATAACGGGGTCTTATGCATCTTGTGATACCAAACGGTATGTCACGAAAATATCTCCCGTGCAATATTAATGCCAAAACTCCTTTTTTTGGCATTTTTTGGTCCATTAGGGTCCAAGGTATCAAAAAGTGAAGAGGGTCAAATTTTCAGACCCCTCCTTAACTCCCTGGGGGCCATTTAGGGGGCGCCATATTGACCCAATAATAAAATTTGATGCATTCCTCCTCAAATCAATTTTAAAACATGATTTTTCATCTAAAGTTACCAGATATGTCATATTGGTTCATTTTCTGTCGCATTCCATTTTAAAAGTTGAATTTTTCTTCCCATATGAGGCCAAATTTTTGAAGAAATAAAGAAAAAAAAAAAAAAAAAATTAAAAATTAGAATGTTCAGAAATTCGTTTATTTTCATTAATTCTGGCGAAACTTAAGGAATGATACGGTATTATTTGGTATCATACAGTGGAAAAGTTGCAGTTCACATATTACACATCATCAAAACAGCAATAATTTTTAGTTTGTTTAATGTAAAAATATGCCCTAATTACATGAATTATCCCTAAAAATCTTAAGCGAACACCAGATGGCGCCAAACACATTAAAAATAAATAATTGAAAAATCCTCTCATATATCATGTTCTGGGCACTCCAATGACATGAATCGATCAGAAACAAGATAAATTTGATATATAATACTTTTCAGATGGTATTAGACAATATCGTGCGTTCTCGTTCGTTACTTTCACATTGACCCTACATTAATTTAGGTACTGCACATTATTGTATATACGACTATTTTCTTACGAAAGCCTTTTGTTCTCCAACTCTAAATGGAAACGTTACATAATAACTAGCGTTCATTCTCTCCCGATGATCAATTCGATGAGACTATACGCCAATTCCCAAACTGAGTACATCACTAATTCTCAATTCAAAGACTTTATGTGTAATAATACTTATAATAAAGATATCTTCTCCTTATTTAATTTGAATATTAGAAGTATTAATAAACATTTGATGATTTACAAGTCCTCCTAGATAATTCTTGCCAATGTCTTCCCTCCATAATTGGCCTTACCGAAACCTGGTTATCCACAAATCCCAATCACCATTTGCCCTAGATGGGCATGACTTCATTTTCAACAGTAGGAAGGAAAAGGCTGGAGGAGGTGTTGGTCTATACGATTTCAAAAAATTATTCTTACAATGTTGTAATGATATTACTATAATGAATAATCTTGGAATCCTTGTTTATAGAAATCGTATTGCCAGGTCAGAAAAATGTTATAATTGGTGTAGTCTATCGACCCCCAAGTAGTAATACTTTAGAATTTGTATCTTCCCTCATATATTTTAATAATTTTGAAATGAATAATAAAGAGTGCTTTGTAATGGGCGATTTTAATATTGATTTGTTGAAATATGATACTGATATTTATGTCATGAATTTTTGGAAACTTTCTATCCAATTCTTTTTCCTCTTGTTTCTAAGCCCACGTATAACCAATACTTCTTCACCTTAATTGACAATATCTTTAGTAATGTCATTCCACACTCTGATTTCAACATTATACTTTCTGATATATCTGATCATTATTCCCATTTTTACCCAGTTTACTCTCTCAAATTCAATAAAAAGGTAGACGGCCTCGCCATTAAGACGCCGGGTTTCCCCAGAAAGTATAGCAAGACTGGGTGCCAGTTTAGAACACGCAGATTGGTCAAATGTCTATAACACTGATGATGTAAATACTTCGTATAATAATTTTTTAGATGTTCTAATAAAGAAATTGATGCATGTATTCCCTTGCAAAAAGATAAAGTAAATAATTATAAAATTACCCCTAGACTCCTTGGATTTCCAAATCGATTTTAAGTGCATAATAAAAAAATAGGTTGTACTATAAGTATAAATCAGATCTTACAGATAGATCTAAAAGTAAATATACTTCATACAGAATGCTTTGATTAGAATTTTGCGTTATGAAAAGAAGAAATATTTTGTGAATCGTTAGAGTTTTATAAACATGATATGCAGAATACTTGGAAAATTCTTAAAGAAGCTATGAATTTAGTTCATAATAAAAATAAAGTTATTAGAATAAAAAGGGATAATGAAATAATTGATGATTCTAATAGAATTGCAGATATTTTTAATAATCATTTCTCTTTAATTGGAGAGACTTTAGCACAAAATATACCACAATCAAATAAATCTTTCAAGGATTTTTTACACCCCCAAATGCAAATTCTATTTTCTTTTTTCCAACTCAAATACGAAATAATTGATATCGTTTCTCATTTAAATAATAAGAAAAGTTCTGGCTTTGATAATATTAATAACGTTATTGTTAAAGGGATAATACCTGTCATTGTAGATCCATTGGTCCATATTTTTAACTTATCTTTTTTGAATGGAGAAGTACCAAATGTTATGAAATTGCAAAGGTCATTCCATTATTTAAAAAAGGTGATATTCAAGATGTAAATAATTATCGCCCGATTTCTTTATTATCATCTTTTCAAAAGTTTTAGAAAAACTCATTCATAAGAACGTTAAACTTTTTGAAAGATCAAAATATTTTATGTGATTTCCAGTTTGGATTTAGAGATAATCATAGTACAAGTCATGCATTATTATCACTTGTTGAAAGGTAGCTCATGCCCTTGACTCCTCTAGTCATATGGTTGAATACTCCTGGACTTCTCCAAGGCCTTCGACACGATTAACCACGATATTTTACTTCATGAACTCTCCAATTATGGTATACGTGGGAAGGCCTTGGGTGGTTCAGGAGTTACCTTTCTGATAGGAAACAGTTTGTATTTATTGATGGTCACACTTCTGAATTACAACATGTTAATTGTGGGGTTCCTCAAGGCAGTTTGCTGGCCGCTTTTGTTATCATTTATATAAATGATTTTATGATCATCTGATATAGCGTCTTTTATACTATTTGTGATGATACAAATTTATTCATTTTCTCATTCAATCCAAATACACTTGTTGAAATTGTAAATTCTAATTACAAAAAATTATTCAATGGATCGAGCAAATAGACTGTCTTTAAATTTACAAAAGACAATATATTCTTTTTAGTAATTCAATCGATTCCTTGCCAACTGATTTAGTTTTTGACGATGCTTCTTTGGAAAAGGTTTCCCATTCTAAATTTCTAGGTGTTAAATTGATAATACTTCATGGAAAGCTCATATTGACAACATGCGAACAAATTTCAGAATATCGGGTATACTTAATCGACTTAAAACTCAACTCCCATCTACAGCATTATTAACTTTATATTCTTCCTTGACATTACCTTATCTGAATTATGGTTTACTCGCTTGGGGTAACGCTCATCAGACCAGTCTTGATAAATATTATTGTTACAAAGAGAGCAGTTAGAATTATTTGTCAGGCAAATTTCCTCGCCCATACTAATCCATTATTCTTTGAGAAAAATATTTTGAAAGTAAAAGATTTGTATTGGCTTCAGCTAGGTCAATTCATGTATAAATATAATAATGACTTACTGCCTAATACTTTTAAGAACTTGTTTTCCAAAAATCACTCTTTTCATCAACATTCAACCAGACAATCAGAAGAATATCATTTGCCTTTACTTCGAACATCCTTTGCTAAAAACACTTTTATCTATGATGGTCCAAAATTGTGGAATTCATTTACCGATTCTTTGAAAAATGCCCCTTCTTTAAATACATTTAAAAAAAGACTTAAAACATTTTTGTTCAATAAATATAAACATGACATAGGACATCTTTCATTTGGTCATTCTGGAAGAGAATATGCGTATACTTTTTTCGTTACTTTTTTCTATATTTTTCAATTTAACTATAAATAGTCTTATATGCAGATATTCAATTTCAGGTCTTATGTTTATCTACTCAAAATAGGATTTGTTTTGTTTTACCCACGTCTGTGTTGTATTTTCGTTTGCTCCTTTGTTTGTTTATTTTGTTTTCTTTTTCTTTTGTTTCTTACTGTTCTTCGCAGGCAAATAGCAGTCCTTATTTTTCTACTTGTTTATATATATATTAAAAAAAAAAAAAAAAAAAACCTACGAATTCAAGAAAATTGTGACTTTATTCAAAGCCGATTTTTTAAATGTTACTGTGTTATTTTGAGGGACCCATATTCTACATGTACAAGTACTCACTTTTTAATGGGTCCCTCCATTTCCATAGGAAATATAAAAAACTAAAAACAAAAACAGAATTTTGTATCCTATCTCAAATTATATTATAAAAAAAGTATTTATATATGCAGTTATATAATTATTTTGTAAATTTTGTAAATTATATTATTATATTATTCGATGTTAACTTGCACAATTCTATTTTAATCAAATGTAAATATGATTTCTGTGGAAATGAAAAATAAAGTTGAATTGAATTAATATTGAAGCTAAGCAATGCTCTTTATTTGTCCCAGAGCATCATATTGCGTTGAAATTTTGCACGCACCTCAAAGGAGATCTCGCCATAATATTCCAATAGAGCAGGAAATTGTTTGTTTCATTTGTCTTGTTTGTTAAATAGAGTGTTTTGTTTTTGCATGATAGTGAAATTATTGGTTATTAAGCCTATCAAAGAATTAAAAGTTTTATCATTATAGGCCTAAATTTTATTACAAGAAAATAATAATGATCTGAAATGCCTATATTGGGTATTATCAAATAGAACATTGTCTATTTCTATTCCTATTCTTGTGTCTTTCAATGTTTCACGAATTTCATCTGTACCTTTTGTTTATAATTATTCTTCAGTGTTATATTCCTTAGGATTTTTAGGACATATTTCATAATTTTATCCAGTGTCATTATAAATCAAGAGACAAGATTCGACACTAGAGAGCTACTGCATATACATTATATGTGAAAGAAGCATAAAGCTCACAATGCCTATCAAGTCGATCTTCATCTTCACCATCCACGAAGGAAAAAGCTGCGTCATCTCATACTCCTCATCAAGAGCGGCGATTTCATGTCATGACTGGGATGGGGGGGGGGGGGGGGGGGGGGGGTGGAACGGAAATCCCGGAAAGGGAATTGATAATACACTTAAGCGCATATATGCAGAAACTTATGACAATTTAAAGAATAAAGTGTAGGAAAAACAGAAATATATTGCATGGATACATTTATTTGTCCCAGAGCATCATATTGCGTTGAAATTTTGCACGCACCTCAAAGGAGATCTCGCCATAATATTCCAATAGAGCAGGTAATTGTTTGTTTCATTTGTCTTGTTTGTTAGTAGAGTGTTTTGTTTTTGCATGATATTGAAATTATTGGTTATTAAGCCTATCAAAGAATTAAAAGTTTTATCATTATAGGCCTAAATTTTATTACAAGAAAATAATAATGATCTGAAATGCCTATATTGGGTATTATCAAATAGAACATTGTCTATTTCTATTCCTATTCTTGTGTCTTTTAATGTTTCACGAATTTCATCTGTACCTTTTGTTTATAATTATTCTTCAGTGTTATATTGCTTAAGATTTTTAGGACATATTTCATAATTTTATCCAGTGTCATTATAAATCAAGAGACAAGATTCGACACCAGAGAGCTACTGCATATACATTATATGTGAAAGAAGCATAAAGCTCACAATGCCTATCAAGTCGATCTTCATCTTCACCATCCACGAAGGAAAAAGCTCGCGTGCATCTCAAACGTTCCTCATCAAGAGCGGCGATTTCATGTCACGACTGGATGGGGGGGGGGGTGGAACGGAAATCCCGAAAGGGAATTAATATAACATTAAGCGCATATCATGCAAACTATGACAATTTAAAGAATAAAGTGTAGGAAAAAACACGAAAATGTATTGCAGGATACATATGCGATTGAGGTAGAGCGTTTCATTTCATCATTGTCTTGTTTTCGTTTCCGAAATTGTGCCCTATAAATACCATTGTAAAGCATTGTATTTGACTCACATTGTGCCTCTTCACTAGCTTCATTAGCTAGTTTTAAAAATCGACGGGGGGGGGGGGGGATCCCAAGAAAAAAAAATCGAGGGGACAAGTGGTCAGGGGAGCTAAGGGGCATTTTTTTAGGGGCGTGCGCACAAGATGATAATCATGATTACTAATCAAGTTCTTGCTCCCACTGCTCGAGTGTCCAAGAATGGAATGGCTGGTCTGACACCAGACATTGGTGTCTGCCTAGCATATCGATAAAAGAATCGGTGTCCACTTCCTTTTATTTTGCTTATTTCTTTTCTTTACAGACATGGGAAACGAGAAAAGATGTAGTCCAGTGGGTAATTAACAGGAAAAAATATGTAAAGGCTTCCTTCGACTATATATGGTCGATTCCAGCGAAATAGTGTACACGGCCAAAAAGTTGAGTCCAATTTAGAACCTCTTTGATGATTTGTCCTTTGACCCACTAAAAGCCAACATATCAACTATCCGTGTGATAAATTGCCATGCTTAATCTCCCAAATTTACTTTGTAGCAGAGGGTAAAGTAAAACATATTTTTTGCATGTTACCTACGAATACACGTACCTAATTAATTTGATACAGCAAGAATTTTGCCTCCTAATATACATTTTCCCCTCCAAATATGTGATACGTCTTGTCGAAAGAAGAGAAGTCGCAGACAAAGATCCGAGTAAATCGACAAACTAAAAAAACTCAAATTGAGGAATTTTTTTGTTGATTTTCTGGTTCTACCATATTCATCTTGGCTCTGTTAAAAAAATGAGTGAAAATGAATAAAGGGAAAGTGGTAAAAAAGCAATTTCGGCGAGTGTTTTCGGTCATAATTTTTTTTTCCGTACATACAAGCGAACGTCCACGCTCATCCCCTCTCCGTTTAAGCTCCGCCCTTAGCAACGCATGGCTGTGTTTGGACGTTCACGCGTGTGAGTGTGATTTCAACTGGCTTTGTCTCGTTTTGTAGCGAATAGCGAACTAAACTCTCTTTAGCTGCACTCAGAAATTTGCGTGCGATGCCACAACCTGCTTGAATAAAGCCGTTTCATCCGGGACAGGAGCAGCACGCAAACGAATGTCAAATCTAATAATCGGGTGGGGGAGAGGGGGGGGGTTATGTGGGGAAAAGCTACTTATTGCTTGACTTAGCTATCTGGATCCAAATGAATTAATTTCAGCATTTTATTTTGGGGCCGCGATATCTGTTGTCCTGATGGGAAATTAAAACCTCCCTATAACAAATTTGGTTCCATCAGGGAAACATAGAGCATATAAAAGAGGGTGACGTGATAATACTTCTGATACAAGTATTTAGGTTAAAGTCTTCTGCATTATTTTACAAAGTAACATGTTTAAGAAAGTAGCGTTTTACTAAACAAGACGAAACAAAATACGATTTACTCTTAAAATAATTCATTTCTAAAAATATTAATATCTTCTATTACTGGTAACAAGTTTGATCAATAAAAGACGAGATCGAGCAAACCATTTAGCGTTTTATTTTCATTGTCTTAAGCTAACCTAGCCACTCATAAAACGTGATCAGAGAAATTCTAAATACATTCGTGAGGCGCAAATATTTATTAGAACATTTTTGGAGCTTATTCTCTATCATATACTTATTCAAAGAATATAAACAAAATGCATAAGCCCCTGTTACAAGAATAATTTAGTCTATAGACCATTATATGTTCAAAATTCCAACAGAGTTCAGATCAAAATGACTCGCTTTATTATGAAGTAAGAGTATACGCGTTCGACATTCAAAGAACGCACGCAAACATCGAATAAAACCCCCAAAAAGGTTTTAAAATAGTTTTGTTTGTAACTAATTTAGCGCCAGGATGGTAAACACTTTTTCTTAAAAGAGCGACTTTTTCTTAAACAATTAGAAAGAGCATGACGTTTTTATTTATTTGATCGAAAGATATAAAACAACTAACCAAATTCAGCTTCTTTTTTTTTGTTGTTGAGAAGATTGAATGTTATTTAGACAACATCGCCGTTGTTTCCGCGTGCTGCGCTTGCCTCGATCATGCGTGACGGACGAGTATCGTTCTCTGTATACCTGAATGCAGCCTCCTCATTGGTCAATCGTTTCACCTTTGTAACAAGTGATTGCTAGGGCATTTCGGTGAGTACAACGGTGACAAAATGTTCTTATTTTTCTGGCGTGGAGTCAAACGGAAGTCAAACTTCGCAGACGTTTTTCTCTTGATTTTGATTTCCAAGAGCACAATTCTCCTCGCGTTCAGAGGCTAATATCTCCACTTCTATTTACTCTTTACAGTCGGGTTATATATCAAATTCAAGGCAATGAATCAGGGATAAATAATATCAAATAAAATGGATTTCAAAAATCGCGACTAGTCTCTCATTTGGACGTGACGCATCACATATGTCATTCCATTCCATCAATAAGATTCCAACAATAGTTAAAATCGGTAAGAGCAGGGCTTGTGCTCCTAATTTCCTTGTATTTGCCATATCTCATTACAGTTATAGTTTGAAAAACATGGGGTTATGTCAGTTTGCATTGTTTAATCTTCACGACGCTAATTAAGATATGTCATATCTTACTGAAAGAAAAGAGAATGACTCCTCATTAAAACCCTAAAAAAATTGAATCCGTCCATTACTTTTGTTTATAGAAGAGGTAGAAACATATGTATTCGAAGGTAACAGCTAATGTGTTCATTGGTAACCCCCAAAATTATTTGTACACTTTGAAAATATGGAGTTACATAAATCGATGTTGGCTTGGAATTGTAATTACTATTTATATCAAATGGTAGGTAATGTCACTATCACTTAAACACTAAATCACAAATTTCCCATCAGTCTTGTGAGTGTAGTCGAATTTGGCAGGCAAAGAGTTAAAAATATAATTGACTGTTTCTTGATATGATATGAATATTGGAAAGAATTAAAGACCTATTGCTCAAACGTAAACCAAGACCTATTGCTCAAACGTAACCAAGTATTTTGAGAGAATATAATACGTCAATGACACACATCCAGGCTGAATATCCCAACCAAATTAAATTTCTGCTGCACTGTATGATTAAAGAGAGCGATATACGTCTGCATCTGTCACTTTTACATCATTTTCATTTTCATGACAAATAGAATTGACAATGAAGTCAACTTTACTTTAATCAACATGGTTTCGATAACTTATGAAATTATGAGTATGAGTAAATACGCAAAAAATCCCAAGTTGGAAATTAAAGATAACTTAAAGAATGAGGCAAGTTTTTTTTGTATTAAACTCCAGATTGCAATATTCATTGATAAGAAACATAAACACCTGATAAATGAAATCTAAAAAAGAATTAGTCGTTAAAAAAAAATCAACGCTTGGTTTTGTTTTTATTTTTTTTTTATAAGTAATGAAAATCTATCTCAGTACATATTATTCATTTCGTATTTTGAAATAAAATGAAATAAGGTTAATTCACATCTGTTATGTACAGATTATGTTAATCGGCAAACTTGCCTGGAATGAAATAGGAAAAAAAGATTTGTTAATACCAAAGAATGCAATAAGCTATAATTTGGGGCACTATACATTAAATCTGATAATTACCAATACAATAAAATAACTTATATTATTGGGTCCAAACGATGCCCCCATTATCTATTGGGACTGTTTCTCCCTTTCCAATAATTAAACAGCAATGTGAGGTTAATTGTAAAGCCGAAAATGACAGTTTATGTTACATTGTTACCTACGAATACACATTGTTACCTACGAATACACGTGACACCACTGCAGGAAATGCTATCCATGTTTTTATTTATTCATAAAAAGCTACAATTTTTTTGGTAATTAAATCTGAAAGAATTTCCCCACTTAATAAGCGCTATGAAATATACTAAACTTGATAAGAACATTGTTTCAGAGAAAAATTACTTCTCACCAATAAAATTAAAAATATAAATTATTTTACATTAATAAGGAAAATGTCAAAACAAAATGAAAACATAAGATTCTAAACAAGAAAATTATAACACAATATCCTATTTATATGACAAATGAAACTTCAAAAGTTTGTAATTGTAGTCTCACGACAAATTACTAAAATATATGCCAGAAACACGCTATGCATATATACTTGTATTCGTAGATAACATTCGGAATGTCCAATGTTACCTACAAATACAGCACTTATATTAAAGGCAATATCTCCAAAAACTTATTGTTCAAGGTGATAAAAATTTTACACACGTCAGTAAGACATCGTTTGTCAACTTTCCCTACAATATTTGCCACTAATCTTTTAAGGTATAGAAATGGCAATGGTTTATAGGTGTATTCGTAGGTAAATGAAATTTTTGACCACACAAAAATTTCGGACCTTTGACCTCTTCTGCCAGATTAACAAAGAAAGCAATGTCATTGGGAACAATGCATGTCGATAGGCAATGGTGAGGCGCTTCTGTGCGGCAATTGGCAGCCGTACTTCATTATATCTAGTATGGTTTATAAGCTTTTAAAAAAGCTGTATTCGTAGGTAACATTCAAATTTACCACTCAAAAAAAAAAAAAAAAAATTCCAGAGATTGTTTAGATTGCCCTATATTATTCAAATTTGGTACAATATTTCCTGAGATGTGTGCCATCCTAAAATACAACTTGAATTTAAATTATTTGATGATTTTCTTTAAAAAGTTTGGTCGCAAAATTTTTATTTTTTTTTTCCATAAATGGCCAAAAAAGGGATGTTTTTAAATCGTAAAAAATAAGTTCACTTCAAATGAAGTTGGAACAAATGCGGCACGAATAAGTTCACCGGTGCAGATATATAAAACGCAAAATTGAGGTTCCTACATTAAAAAAAAATTTTTTTATTGGCTTGAACATGATCAAAAACACCGTGTACACTTTTCGCTGGAATCGACCATTAAATAATTTTAATGGTGCTGACTGGGAATTCCAAAAAGGCATTGGTCAATCAATGTCTGCTTATAATGATGATGATGACGATGATGCATTTCTATGCTTCAACGAGGCCGAGCGTCGGTCGGGGAGGGTGTGCACTAGCTGCATGCCCGTGCACCCTTCCCCCCCCCCCCCCCCCCGGAGGCACAGATGTTCCGCCCATGCTAAGCCAAAATAAAAAAAAGCACACCCACAAAATAGCTAGATAAAGTGACCTAACACATGGGCTGCGGAGACGGGGGTGGGCTGGGGAACTTCATGATGTTTAATCGAAGAATGATACTGTTCTAGAATAGACGGTTCCAACTGTTGTTGCCGTGTATTCCTGCTTATATCGGGACGGCTAGCCGGACAAGGAAAGATTTTCCAATTAAAGCCAATAATATTAAATACGTAGTTTTCCCTCTTCTCTGTCTGCTTTTTTTTTTTTTTCGTAACTAGGAAAATGTATCATTTTCATTTAATTTTTTTTAATGTAAATAAAGATTGTGTTATATGTTCAAGCGTTGGTAAACTATGATATCACAGCTTCATTTTGTTTTATCGATATTACATTTATTTTGGCAGGTTGGCAGTGGGCAGGAAAACTATTTGTAAATAAGACAAAATAAAAACTTTTATTTGTTATTTTTATTGGGCTCTGAGTTGGTGGTAAAACCATTCTTAACAAAAGAAAAAGCATAATTTTTGTAAACTTGTTTGTTGAAGTATTACATTTCAAAATGTTTCTTTATTTTTAATTATTAATGCCTTTATAGTGTCCAAAAGTTGATATTTAAAGGTTTACTAAATTAGAAAAACAAATTGGGCTTATTCAGTCGATAATTACCTTCTAAAAACGAAAGTGAAATTTGTTTTTCATTAGAAAGTCTCAATTTGACGAAAAATGTGGAAAACTAAAGGTTTTGGTAACATTCCTGAAACCCTGTGAGCTGATTGGTTCATTAGCGGAATGACGTATTAAAAGTAAGACCCCAAAACAAACGGCGACAGGCATAATGCATCTATGTACACAAAACGCAATATTGGACTCCTTTGTGCAAGAGAGAACTAACGGAAATTGACTAATAATGAATGTAGATTTAGTATATGAAAGTCTTAAGAAATATCTGTTACATATCATCAGTGAACAATTTTGCCCCAAAATATTCAAATCTTGCGTAATTTTATCATTCTTTTACCAAACATCCTCGTCTGTCTGTACATGGACTGTAAGTTTATATGTGTGTAGAGTTAGAGGTGATAGGGCAGCTATAGGGCAAATTCATGTCATGTGTGTATTTAGTGTATACATACACGACACGCACTAGCACCATATCTGCCCTATGAGGTCATATTTCTGCATAGTAGTAGCATGCGAATACACATCACACTGCCCTCATATTACATGTATGGTCTGATCTCGTCGCCTGTATATACTAGTATTGCATAACTGTCCTACTTTCATTCTGCCTTCGCTCCCTCCAGCATACAATCCATGGTTTATCAATAATGATTGACCTCTATTTATTAAACTGTATGTAGAAGATATGATATTACTTTTCAGTAGGTCTAAACCTATTTAAACAATATTCTCATTTCCTTCATATCGAATTAGGAATTAAATTATTTTAAAGTCAACTTTGGCAAAATCACTGCAAGTACTGTGCTAGTATACATTTTGTGGCCCGTAGCCAATCTGCTCAAGTAAGTTTGACTTACTTTTCCAAACTCCAAAAGCTTTCAATCTCTTTTGGAAAACGATGCAATCATAAAAGCTAGGCCCTAGCATCCTCAGTGGTCTTACTACAACCCTTATATACACAAGAATTAGACATTTATTGATGAAATCGTGTCCAAAACATCATTCTAGTGACCAATCTCATGTGTGAAAGAACAGTATATAGTCGACGTGCAACGGGAGCATGGGGTGTAGCGGCCCCGCCAGCTCGGGCGCTCCCTGCATCTCTACACGTGCATAGACACTGTCTGTGCAGCTGGCTTACTCACAATACGTCACAGTCACGTGACTACGATATCGCTTCGATGAAGCTTTTAGGGGCGGGGCTTATAGCAGCGGGAATGGGCAATTATGGGCTTTTCAAATGATTATAATAAATTATCAAAAGTGTTTTTAAAAGAATGGGTGGTAATTTGGGACTTCTTATGATTCCTTCTAACGAAAAATGGACAATTATTTTTCTAATTTAGTAGACCTTTAACATAATTGTTTGAAAAACTATCAAGATGTGTTTGGTGCCATCTGTTGCTGAGCTATCACAGTATATCTCATTTTCATATCAATTCTAGTTGTAAACTTAAAAGATAGAGGGCGCTACCATTCTACTCAAAATGAATGCGCCCATTGACTTTTGTTGTTTTTGGACAGTTTTGCACTTTATTTTCTTTATTGTGGCGAGCAACTACCGTTTGAAAGAAATATTCAACCCGATTGATTACGCTAAGAGTCTGAATTTTTCAAAAATAGGAATAACTTATTGCAAAGGAAAGAAAAAGTCCTGTCACTTTTATCAATTCGAAAGCATAGTCAGATCAAATTCCTGTACAATATGGTATATTTTGCTCTCAAAATAGCTCATGCGCTGCTTAGTTTTGCTCCTCGATGCCGCATTATTCTATTATAGCTTATTGTTCGCAGGGTAATTAAAAGCTTGAATTCTCAGCTTTCTGGAGATGGTACATTCATTTTAATTGATTAATAAAAAATCCTGTCACTTTTAACATAATCATAAGAGGTTCTATCCTCGACTGGTTAATATTTATGTTTATCACATGCATATCGCATAGAAACATGTGAACGGCCTCTTCTCAAGACTTGTGACAAGTTCACAATCTATGTCATTGTTTTGAGCATCAATGTATATGAATTGCATATTCTGATCACAACTTCAGCAAAATAATTTTAACTTTACATTTTACATAGACATGATAGAGTAGAATTGATATGAAGACAAATTTGGGGTAGATTTTTACATTTAAACGGCAGAATAGCCATCTGAATTGTATCTGATGTTAATTACCCACGCCGATGAATATCGGCAGGGTATTGTAAAGGGTTCCGAATGTTTGTTTGTTTGTTTGTGTACAAGATAACTAGAGAACGGGTGAAAGGATTTGCACCAAATTTTCAGGGATTGTTTGGATAGTGAAAGGAAAGAATCGATTAGATTTAGGTGATGATTGGTTGATAGATTTAGGTGATGATTGGTTGATCCCTGCAGATTCTTTGTAGATTTGAGTTTTTGACCCCATAGTATAGTATTACAACTACTCTGTAGCCGGGGTAAAATCAATTCGAGAGAACAGCCACCTCTCATGCACAGCAGACGACAGCGCGCAGTGCCATGAGCCATTTCACCTCCCTGCGAAAGTTTGTCATGAACAGAACTCGCATGCACGGAAGCATCACGCGGTGAGGATCGACAAGATTTTGCCGTGGCCCAAGCCTGCACTCGCAATCTATGTATGTCGTGTGCGAGAAACCATCCATACGACGAATGCAAGGTAATGAATCTTTGTACATCGACGCTCTTTTAGTACATATCGAACTTGCAATCACATGTGCATTCAGGTAAAATCGAAATCATCACCACACGCGCCTAAAAGGGACTTTATAACTACGATAGACATGCAAAAACCATTGCAAAGTCATGTTCAACAACTATCTATGCAAAAAGAGTCATCGGGTATCAATATTCGTGTTTAATCATGAAAAAAGGTAAAAATTTACGTAAATTCGGCTTTCCTACAGAGTCTACATAATGCATTGTGAAATGGGTGAGCGAATTACTGCATCAGCTCAGCTGAGTGCGAGCCGAGCGACGCTACATCATTACCCACACGCCGATGAAATCGGCAGGGTATTGTAAAGGGTTCCGTATGTTTGTTTGTTTGTGTACAAGATAACTAGAGAACGGGTGAACGGATTTGCACCAAATTTTCAGGGATTGTTTGGATAGTGAAAGGAAAGAATCGATTAGATTTAGGTGATGATTGGTTGATCCCTGCAGATTCTTTGTAGATTTCAGTTTTGACCCCATAGTATAGTATTACAACTACTCTGTAGCGCCACCAAGGCGTGGGTCTGCCGCCTCTGACGGCCCCTGTAGTTCCTTATTTTATTCCATTATATAATAATATAATACCGTTTCAACCAATTATTCTGACATTCTTGTACAAAAGAAAGAGAAAAACGCCACATTTGTTTAGATTTTATATTTTCACCCTTTATTTTCACCATTCTGTTGCAAATTGGGCCCCCTAAATAGGAAGGGATATAAATTTTCATATGTTATATCATTTAGTATGAATTCCTCTCTCATCTTTGACAACTTTTCGCTAAAATTGGTAAAACAATTTGAATTAGGGAGGAAGACACTTAATTTATCTATTGGGCCAATATGGCGCCCCCAAACGATTCCCCAGGTAGTGAAGGAGGGGTCTGAAAATTTGTCCCCGACGGTTTTTTCTTAGTATGACCCTATAGAAGCCAAAACAATCAACAAAAAAAATGGCAATCATATTGCACGGGATGACATAACAAACCGCACTACATCAGGTAATGCGCAACTTTGAAAATTGTTTCGCTGTGCGCTTTCAGTTTCTCCATAGACCTGTGTATTAAACATGTAGTAAAATGCAAAAAAGTGAATTGCCAATAACAAATGCCGATAGCTCAAAAATAGTCTAAGCTAGACGTGTCAAACTTTGCAGTCTTATTTATTCTTACATACCCCAAACACATTTTTATTTTATGGGGAGGGGGTGGATTGGCCCATCCCCTGGTCGTGAGATAACCAAAATAACCCTGCAATTTTAAAGTTAAGCTTATTTTTCATGAAAATGAAGAAATTTACCTTAAAATGCTTATATTTTAAAGGAAATTTCATAAGCAATTCAAATATGGTTAAAAATTAAGGGTCGTTGGAAAGGGGAACTTATATAGGGACTCTGAATTAAAAATTTGGTGCCCTTCAAAAATAATTTTAAAATCCCCACATAAGATGTTACTACTTCACCCTGCGTAATTATGAATGCCATTTGTGACATCACAAGAAATTGTCTTTCAGTATATATACTTTTGTAGGGAGAGGCTTAAAATGTTTAATGTTATGACACTTTGATCCTGAAAGGGGCAAGATTTTTAGATTTTTCAATTGGTGACGTAACATAAAAAAGGGCAACTTTGGGGCGAGTTCCCAATGCATGGCTATGAAGTTTTTAAAGCATAATGATGGCTTTCGGAGACATTCCAACCATTTTATAGGTATTTAAGTGGTCAACTGAAAGAAAATAACTGAAATCATCTAAATATGCTTGGTGTTCTAATAATTTTGGCCACAACTGTATTTCTGGTCAGTTTCACTTTTCATTGGAATGAATATTCTTAACAATCACTATTACAAATACAGTACCAATAAAAAAAGAATACACATTTCCATGGTATGAAAACAAAGATTGATTAAAAATCACACAAAAACATACCAAGGCTCAAATTCCAGCTGTAGCACATTTTGGAGGGATATACCGAGTGAGTCAGAACAAACTTTACACCTAGAAAAATGTCAATAAAAAGAAAACCAATTTATAAACCCCAAATTATTATACATATTCTGAAAGAGTAACTCCTTCGGCATCTTTTGGTACCAATTTTGTGTGTTATATCTTTACGCTTGGATGAACACGGCGCATTGTTTGCGAACATGTAAATTTTGAATTGTACAAAAGCTATCAAAAAAGCAACTCCATCCTAATTAATATAGCATAACTTTTTAACGAAAATGTCTTGCGCCAAATAACTTGGCAGCGGCGTAATTACACATATCGACTTCATTTTGTATGAAAATGAGATAAATCTGTAGAGTCAGGCATGAGTGAGCACACGTCAAAGACAAAATAATCTCTTTTCAAGAGTATCAAGAAGCCTTTTTAGGTGTGTCAGTGACAGTTTACTTTTTGATGTGTACTTATTCATGGTTTACTTGATAAATCAATCTAATTTTCACATAGAATCTAGTCGATAACTGTACCAACACCCTCGCCAAGTTATTTGGCTCAAAACATTTTTGTTAAAAGGTTATGCTGTTTTATTCATGATGGAGTTGCTTTTTTGTCAGCTTTTGTTGTTTCAATTTCACCCCCACCCTTGCATAATTTGAAATTAGCATGTTCGCAAACAATGCGTCGTGTTCATCCAAGCGTAAAGACATACCACACAAAAATGGTACCAGAAGATGCGGGAGGAGCTACTCTTTCAGAATATGTAAAATAATTTGGGGTTTAAAAATTGGTTTTCTTTTTATTGACATTTTTCTAGGTGTGAAGTTTATTTTTTTACTCACTTGGTATAATCCAAACAGAAAACAAAAATTGTGCTAACAATCATGTATACCTCGATCATTGCCTCATCAGGTGGAAGCATCTTTAGCAAGGCGTGGTTGTCTCCATCTACCTTCATGCTGATGTGACGATGATATAGAACGTCTTCTTGTTTATCTACTGGTAGTCCATCTTGTTGCTCTATCCACCTAACTGCTCTTGTCATCAACCGATGAAAAAGTCCATCTGTGAAGATCAACAATGGATTTGTAAAAAGAATCCTCAACCAGGGATATGGGTGATTTAAGAATTTTAACGGCTTTACAAGTTATATGTCGGAGTTTAATTACCTTGAATTAAAATTTTGCTAAAACTGAGTTGCATTACTAAAAATTCCATAATTAATTTATTGATTGCATATTCATCAACAAAACTGACATTGCCTGAGATTTACGAGTCAGTGCCATGAGAATCAAAATGAGAAACAGTGCTGCTGCAAAAAGCCAAAGAGAAACTAGGTCCATAATTTATTTAAGGAAGAACAATACCACTTGCTTTTTTCCTGTTGAAAAATGTAGGCTCATTTTGACTACCGAAAGTATCAGTGGCACTAAATATTTAGGGCAAGGGGCTACTGGCAAAAGATTGTTGCGTCATTGGATTTTCATTCTATTCCTGTATGTACTGTCGTTGTACAGAGTGAGTAAAAAGATGCTTGTTTTAATGATTTGTCTTGATAGAGACATCCTCCTAGCATCTGTCGGTAGGGGAGACCGGGAACAAATGTAACACGGGGCAATTGTAACAGAGGCTCCATATACTAATAGGTAAGATACACACGATATATTCTTAAAGTATCTTAATATGATATGATTAAGAAAGACATTGAGAATCGAGAATATTAGTATGCAGAAGATTAACACACATGCGACTAATTTGTCATATATAATCAGCAATATTACATCACACAAACACGGATCTATACACAGGAGCAGAAACTAATATTTCTGCAGCGTGTGAACATACCGTTTTTGACAGACGTATGCTATGTTTGTGCATGCTATTTCACATAACCACACATTGAAAAAAGTGGTTATATACTTTTGAACTGGAATACAGAGTAAATGAGATAGTTGGATTTCACTCATTTACTTCACATAATATGTATATATTCTCAAGGAATTAATTTATATAGCTGTCCTAGGGTTATTTTTGCACATCAAGATTTCATATAATACTCGACGAATACCGAAGCTAAGATAGAAAAAAATCTCTCCAAAATATGGTCACTCTGCGCAGGGGCAATTGTAAAAGCTGTTACAATTGCCCCTGTTTCTGTTAAAGTAACTCCCGTAGGAACTCGGTAAAGCAGATTTCCGCTGAATCAACACCAAGCTATTAAATAACCAATCAGGGCCGCGGAGCGTTTTTGGAAGTGGAGGGGCTGAGCGCAAGTGGGAGGGAGTGGGAGGGGGGGGGGGGGCTGAACAGACTAAAAATCACAAATATATGGTCATTTTCCGTTTTTGTACACGCTCGCTGACGAAGCCCTCCCAGGCTCCGTGGCCCTGCAATTACATAAAAAACATTACAATTGTCCCGGAATTTGTTTCCTGTAAACTGATAAATTAAAAATAATCAGAAATCTCTGAACCATGGAGCTAGTATTAGAGACGTCTCCGAGACGTCTCCGCGACAATTTATTTAAAAAAAAATCCGTCTCCGCATTCAGGAGACGTCTCGGAGACGTCTCTAATACTATTATCCGTCGGGAGACAAGATTCGCTATTCTGTCCGCGGAGACGTCTCCGCGAAGTGAGATAGCACCCTTAGCTCAAGCATCATAACTTCAGAACTTTGAATGTATTTTAAATTATAATGCTTTACAAGAACAAAAGGTAACAACATCTATAACCTCCGACATGAAAATTAGGGTGGTATCTCACTTCGCGGAGACGTCTCCACGACAGAATAGAAATTTCGTCTCCGCGATGGATAAATAATATTAGAAACGTATCCGAGACGTCTCGGAGACGTCTTCTAAATCTCGGAGACGGATTTTTTTCATAAATTGTGGCGGAGACGTCTCGGAGACGTCTCCGCGATATGGGAGACGTTTTTAATACATTCTGTCCGTCGCGACAACAAAATTTTCTATTCTATCGCGGAGACGTCTTCGCAAAGTGAGATACCAGAGCCTCAAGTTTTTATTCTTGTTGTTGTTGTTTTTTTTTTAAATAATTTATATCACTTTACTGGAAAAGAAAAAAAGTAAAAAATATGAAGAGAGTGACCATTACGTTCTTTTAATGTCAAGATTGTAAATAGGAGTAGACTTGGATATAAAGAAAAATAGCAAAGAAAAGCCTCGTTGATAAGCTCAAGTATCAGAACTTTATAACTTTGAATGTATTGTCGATTATTATGCTTTACAAAAACAAAAGGTAACCATACCTATAATCTCAGACATGAACATTCAATAACTTTGAACATATCTGTCTAATACGTTTTGTTAGAAATGCAATGAAATATTGATATTTTCCGAAAAAAGTGCCTTTAGTTTGTTTATCATTTGTTTCACTGTAATCAGAGCCTCAAGTTTGTTATTCTTGGTTTTTTTTTAATAATTTATATCACATACTAGAGAACTTCAGAACTTCATAACTTTGAATGTATAATCAATTATAGTTTCTTTTTTTTTTTTAAAGGACCAAAGGTAACCTTATCTATGAGCTCAAACATGAGGAATAAATAACTGTGAGCATATGATTTTATTTCATTTTATTCGTCGAGTGGTCATGGTATAACACATAAAAGAAACACTGACAGGATAGCCCATGAAAACCGAAAAGGCCTATTTACAATGGGGTCAAATAAAATGGGAAAGAGAATAGGGACCCCCGACTCTGTTTTTTTTTCTTATTAAAAAAAGCACATATTAAAAGAGAGAAAGAAGAAAGAGGAAGGAAGAGAAAGGAGAGCGGGAGAGAGAGAGAGAGAGGGGGGGGGGAGGGCAGATAGGAAAGTAAAAAAGTAAAGAGGGACGGAATGAAGAAAAAAGAAAGAAGAAAGATAGAAAACAGGAGAGAGGGAGGGATGGCAGCCCCCATTTTAAAAAATTATATATATATATTTCAAATATGATACCTGAAAATATATGTCCAATACGTTTTGTTAAAAGGGCAAAGGGACATATTGATTTTGCCAGAAGAAAAAAATGGCGTAAATTTTGAAGATTGATTTTACACAAAAAAAAAGAAAGAAAAAAAAAAACGGTAATTTTTTACTTCTTCTCAGAAATGTATCACTTTATTTTGAAAGAATGCGTTAAAGTCAAAAGGCGTAAGCCTAACATAAAGTGTTATACAACAGTTGTCAGTTAAAAGATATATTGTGTAGGTACAAAGTTGATAAAGGACCAAAATATGGATTAATGAAGGTTCTATAATTCTACAGTTAAAGGGTGAAGCCACAACAACCTAAAAAAAAAAAAAAAAAAAAAAAAAAAAAAAAAAAAAAAAAAAAAAAAAAAAAAAACTATCATAACTTTTGTCCCATTTCATGCATATAACAAGTGGAAAATGTAAAATAAATGGGTCAAGCATTGTCATGTTTCATTATAATTAGTTTATGTGGTTAATGATGTTTAATTTGTCATGTGCATAGCTTTGATAAAGAAAAACAAAATGTTACAAGTTCATGTGTTACAATTGCCCCGCACGTCTGTTACAATTGCCCCTCGTCACGGGGCAATTGTAACACTCGACCTCTTGTTTTGAAATGGTAATGGCTTCAAAATGACTTGTTTTACTTTACCCAAACCTATTCATATGTCAAGCTAAGATATGCATATTTCATTTTATTTAGTTTTAAGCAAGTATTTAGCTTCAATATAGCTGATAGGTCAAATTAGGAAAAAACTGTTACAATTGCCCCAGGTCTCCCCTACCCTTTTTTAATTTGGATCTTTGCACGCATGAAGACAACAATATCTCACTTTGCCAAGTTGCTTGGGTGAAGAATAAACAAATTGAGAATGTATTACTTATGTGCACACAAAAAACACACCTACACATCATTTACACATACACATCCACACCACACACAAACTCTATCTCATCCACACCAGCATACACAAATACACAACCACATCGTCAACACTCTCACCCCCGCCCGCCCACACACACCCCTCCCTCTTATTCACACTCACAGATATAAGGGAATTACTATACGTCCCTAACATTCAGTGGTGGTATTTGTAAATAAATCATAAATCAGAAAAAGGGAAATGTTGTGAATTGTTTACTGCATTCATGGGTTTTTGTTTGATGATGTGCATGCATGCGAAGGAGGAAGAGAGAGAGAGAGAGAGAGTATGTGTGTGTGCGTGTGTGAGTGAGAAAGGGTGTGCGTGTGCATGTGTGTACATACATTCTTTCAACATTTGTTTTAAAGCTCATCTTTGGTTTTGGGAGAACTGATTTTTTTTTTTTTTTTTTTTTTTTACTTCTATAGCAGAATATTACGAATGAATACCTCAATATAACCCTTGTGTAGAAAAGGATTTGTCCATATGTCCTTGGAACAATATAAAGGACAAGTTGATGAAGTTTAAATAAAATTCTTTTTTTTTCTACCACAACTTTAGGTGGGCTCTAATCTTCATCCATCCACTTTAATCATATTAAAATAGTGCCCAATGATAAATTCAGTAACTTACTAATGAAACCTGTTAAGAATGACCAGACCTCCTTAATATCATATGTGCACAACATTCATAAAACAATGATTGCTCAACGAAATTGGAAAAAAAAATGATAACAGTTGTAACATATGTGTGTCAAACATTACCATGATCAGTTGAGAGGTACAACTTTGAAAAAAAAAAAACCGTTTTGACCTTCTGTGTTACCGTAAATATGTCAACATGTTATTTGTAAATATAACTGAAAAAAAGATCATAGTTAACGTAAATGCCAAGAAAAAAAACTATGAGAAATTAAACTACCAACGACTTGATGTGTGTCAAAAGTTTTGTTACAACCATTATTTGCTTTTTGGAACACCCTAGCAAAAAAGGATGTCCATAAATGCAAGCTTGTACATTAACAATGTTATATCAGCCATTTATCATTGGATAAAACTTGAAGAAATTTCAATCACTACTTTTGATTTTATGCATGAAAATGAAATGTGTGTCAAAGATTTTGACACCCGTTACGACCGTTATCTTCATTACAGCCGTTATTGATATTTGGATCTAGTTATGCGGCGGTCACAACTCGCCGTACCTTCGACGTGCAACTCCCTACGACAGATTTCGTAGAAAAATCGTGCAGCGGAGGTACCTCGCAGGTGCAATGCATGTACGACGTACACGAGGTTTTTACAATACCCTTACTACAGAAACGCAGGAATCGCAGAAGTTGACCCAGGACGTACATTGCACATGCAACGCAGGCTACGTCGATGGCACGTGCCCCGTAGGCTACGACGAGTTGTGACCGCCGCATTAAATGTCAATCTGAGGAAACTTGTGTTTTCCTGTTTGAGGGGATACTTTTGCTTCCTCACCTTACATAACAAGCAAATTTGGGCATTCAATCAAGTGTTTAGCTCGTAAAAGAGCAAAATTTTGATTTGGACACGCAATGTAATTTTTTGACACACATGTTACAACCGATCGTATTTATTCAATACTTCCCAGCGATAGTCGCTGTTCATGAATGTTGTGCACAAGTGATATTCAGGTGTTTTAGACATTCTGTTGAGCTTGTCAAGAACAATAATTCTTTTAATGCCTTTCCTTGATCTTTCTTAGAGTAGTTACATACATATATATGCAAAGTACTTACTTCAACAGGAACTTTGAGGTATCCTTGTATAAAGCCTTCCGCAATGATAAATGTTGTAAATTTTTTCTCAGTTTGCACACGAGGGAACATGTTTGGTGCTGAAATTTCAAGATACTTAAAATACCATTAAAAACACCATTTTCATGTCAGCTGAGATTTTTTTTTTTTTTACAAACTTTTGCATGTCAAATGTGTGTCAATGTTATAACCGTTATGAGGCTGACTGTATACCATGTCAAGTGGATGGAATGCAAACAAATCAGCTTTTATCCTCTCACCTATTTTTTAACGAACATGGGGGTATGATACTTACATTCATTTGAAAAAAAAAAAAAAAAAGATTTTGAAATTCAAGCACGAATGTTACATTTTTTGTAAATTTACTGAAGAAAAAGCCCTAACTCAAACATGTCTATATCAAATAATTGCACACCTCGAACAGATTGAAGAAAAAGTCAAGATTTTTAAGCATAGACTTGTGAGAATTACATATTACTATATTTCAATTTTCCCATCTCGAAAATTCGCCTATGTCGATCTTCTTGAAGAAACAGTTTTATTGACAAAACATTGAATTCTCATTTATAAGTCAAACAGAATAAATTACCGTCGGAACAAGAGAAATGCATCGGTTTTATCACTGAATCGACGCAATCCACACGCTCAACAAGCGGAGAAAGCTAGACGGACGCACACACGCACACACACACAAACTGCAGTATACACCCAACTTGACACACACTTTCTATCCTCTTCTCCATTCTTTTATCTACCTCTCCATCTCCCTCCCCCTTTCTCAGGGATTTTTTTGGCAAAAAATGGATGAAAAATTAGACTCATGTGTTATTTTGCATGATGTTCTCGGGAGTTGTGGAATTAAGGTTTGGTAAGGAAAATTAAGAATTAAGCTGGCATGAACAGAAAATAGTTGAGAGAGAGAGGAACAGCAAGAAAGAGAAGTAGAGAGAGATGGTGAGAAATAAAACTTCTAATCACAACATCATTAGACAATAAAAAACAAAATCTAACTGATAGGGTTCATGGCTGACGGTAAATAGAATGCAGACACACACACAAAAAAAAAAAAAAAAAAAAAAAAAAAAAAAAAAAAAAAAAAGGAGGCGGGGGGAAGCCACGACGTCTTCATAACAGTGTTTGGTGCTGGTGTATATAATAGCAACACGGGCAATGTACGTTGTACGTTACACACAGCGTACGTGTAGGTTGATTTTTCTTAGAGTTACACCTTGACATTTGTAACTCGAAAATCAGCAAACTTGAATGAATTTACCCAAGTTTGATCATCAATAATTAAAAAAAAAATCCTACAGTGGTTATTATGAAGTTAAAGGGGAATCCAACCCAAGGAGAGAATCAACCTTACAGGAAAGTGGAAAATGAGAGGAGCAATCTAAAAAAAGTTTCATCAAAATCGGTTACAAAATAAGAGAGTTATGGAAGTTTGAAAAGTCTAGTTGTTCCTTCTATGAGGATCCTCAAATTAGCATCATTGGCTTCAAAATGGCCGATCTTATGGACAACTCTCCATTCGTTTTGTACACAAATTCTCAGATTTTCCCCATTTTCTTTCGAAATATGTCTTTTTTACTTCTGAGCTCAAAATATGTCATGGGAAAATATATTTCACACAACATATGTTGAGCTGAGAAGGAGGTTAGATATATTTCGAAAGAAAATGGGGAAAATCTGAAAATTTGTGTACAAAACGAATGGAGAGTTGTCCATAAGATCGGCCGTTTTGAAGCCGATGATGCCAATTTGAGGATCCCCATAGAAGGAACAACGAGACTTTTCAAACTTCCATAACTCTCTTATTTTATAACCGAATTTGATGAAACTTTTTAGAGATTGCTCTTCTCATTTTGCTCTTCCTGTAAGGTTGATGCTCTCCTTGGGTTGGATTCCCCTTTAATATCACTGGAAAGTGCTACTCATTATCATTTTATTGATACCTCTCTCAGCTCACCAATGTCTCGCATTACTGAACCCCATTGTTCTGAACATTTCTTGCAAAAATGTGATTGGTACACTTTCCTCATGTTCATGCTTTTTACATAATCAACGGTGAAATGAAGGTTCTCTTGGCTGTCATGATCTGAAATATGATGAAATTCCTTGGATAATTAGCTTGATGGACTAAATAAGTAGGCCTTTCCAACCCATATCAAATCCATTTTATTTAAAGTCATTGGACTGTTTTATTTAGAATTGCTAATCATGTTTAGGCAAATTCAAACAATTATCCATCTCAAAGAGCATGAAAGTGAACCAATCACAATTTTGCTAGACATTTTTAGAACAATGGGGTTCAGTGATGCGTGATACTGGTGGCCTGAGAGAGGGATCATTAAAAGGGTAAGAAGTTGCACGTTCCAGTGGTCTACGTTTCCTGATCACAACTGTATTATTTTAGAAATTATTGATGATCAAACTTGGGTTTCCTTTTTAGGCACATTAAAACAATCTAAACACAACACAAAAAGAAAGTTCCCCCTATTTCAAATATCAATAAATTTTTAAAAAGGAGGAGTTACAAAAATCTAATTATATGTCCATGTAGGGAATTTAATTAGCTACTATGGGACCGAATTTTAGGAAAAATCATGTTGTCATGCTTCAGTGAGTAATGGTTGAATGCAAAAATGTCATTTTTTGAACTTCGCAAGCCTTAAATCACAACTTTGATTCGATGATATCGGACCAATTTTTAGATTTTAAACATTTCACGCATCAGAATGTAAGCAAAACGTGCTTCCAAACATACGGAAAGGACATTTGTGTAAAATTTTACGGTTGAGTGAGTATGCAGCAAAAAATGCCAAAACTGCGATTTTTACATTTTATCCATTGTAAAATTGATCAATTATGATGGGATTTATGTCTAGGAAGAGTGTTTTTAACTTTTGCAAAAAATTTAAATCAATTCACGGTTAAATAAACACCATAAAATACCATGTGAAAAACACTAAGTAAGTATTCTTTCCATTTTGTACACTAAAAATCATGTGAATATCTGTTTTTGTATTATTTTTATGACCGGTGCACGTGTGTACATGATCATATTGCATTTATTAAAAATTTCATGCTTCAGTGAGCATGTGGCACTGGAAAAGCTGTTTTTTAATTTAGAGACCAAAATTCAATTGCTTACTTTGCTTAACCATAACAATTCGTTTGAAAGTATTAATTTGATTTCATTTTCGCAAAAATCTCGACTTTTCATGCTTCAGTGAACACAAGATATGAGAAAAACAGGAAAAAGGGAAGAAAGTTTACGGCCCTGGCACAGCCTAATGGTAGGTCCGATTCTCAATTTGACCTAAGTTCCTGTTAGTTAATGACTTCTTAAAGATTTTTGCCAAGTTTCAAGAATTAACTCAAAGTATAACGAACAAAAAAATGACAATGAAAATGGGCAATATTTGACGTTTGTTCACTTTTTGTTCAAACTCTATACGTAAAGTCAATGGGGAGGAAATCAATAGTGAACAAAAGTCAAATATTGCCCATTTTCATTGTAATTTTTTCGGTCGTTACACTGTGAGTTAATTCTTGAAACTTGGCACAAATCTCTAAGAAGTCATTAACTAACAGGAACTGAGGTCAAATTAAGAATCGGACGTGCCATTAGGCCGTGCCAGGGCCGCAAACTTTCTTCATTTTTTCATGTTTTTATCTTATCTTGTGTTCACTGAAGCATGAAAAATCGCGATTTTTGCGAAAATGAAAGCAAATGAATACTTTCAAACAAATTGTTATGGTTAAGCAAAGTAAGCAATTTAATTTTGGTCTCTAAATAAAAAAACAGCTTTTCCAGTGCCACATGCTTACTGAAGCATGACAAATTTAATAAATGCAATATGATCATGTATACACGTGCACCGGTCATAAAAATAATACAAAAACAGATATTCATATGATCTTTAGTGTACAAAATGAAAGAATACTTCTTCAGTGTTTTTCACATGCTATTTTATGGTGTTCATTCAACCGTGAATTGATTTAATTTTTTTGCAACAGTTAAAAACACTCTTCCTCGACATAAATCCCATTATATTTTATCAATTTTACCATGGCAAAGAAGTAAAAATTGCAGATTTGGCATTTTTGCTGCATGCTCACTCAACCGTGAAATTTCGTTTCCGTATGTTTGAAAGCACGTTTTGCGTACATTCTGATGCGTGAGCTGTTAAAAATCTAAAAATTGGTCTGATATCATTGATTCAAAGTTGTGATTTTAGGCTTGCGAACTTCAAAAAATGACATTTTGGCATTCAACCATTGCTCACTGAAGCATGACAACATGATTTTCCCTAAAATTCGCTCCCATGGTAGCTAATTAAATTCCCTACATGGACATATAATTAGATTTTTGTAACTCCTCCTATTAACAAAAAATTGATATTTGAAATAGGGGGAACTTTCTTTTTGTGTTGTGTTTATCTCAAGGACTATGAAAGTGAACCACTCGAAATTTTGTGAGACATTTTCAGAACAATGGGATTCAGTGATCAATGTATTATGTTGTTGAGCTGAGAGAGATACATGTATTATTAGAATGGTGATGAGTTGCACCTTCCAGTGATATAAACTTCATTATCAAAACTGAGAGAGCAGTGCACAACCAACTGCACGACCACTTCGTTGACAATAATCTGCCCCTGAACAATCCGGTTTTAGGAAGGAGCATAGTACAAGTTCCGTTATAGCTTATGTGTCGGATTATATACATAAAGCAATGGATCGTGGTCAACTAACAGGCGTTGTTTTCCTTGATATCCGGAAAGCAGTCGATTCCGTTGATCACGATCTATTGCTCCGTAAATTTATGATCTACGGTGTCAAAGACAATGAATTACATTGGTTTAAGAATTATCTTCTAAATAGGCAGCAAGTGACAAATGTATGTTGTATTATGTATTATAAAATAGCTCTGTGATTTTACACATCGTGGTTGGTCAAAACGCGTCACGTGTGCATGCTGAATTTTCGATGCAATGCACCACCGTGCATTTTGCGGCGGAAAAAAAGTGATAACACATACATCCGGGTCTTTTCCGTGTTTTGTTTACTTTCTTGGATGACGATCGTGATGTAGATCTTGAGCTACTTAAAGAGAGAGATATGCTTATGGGGGATACAGGCCTTGAAGGTATCAAGGTAGTTAGGACTGTCATGCTGATAGGACTAGCTTGGAGGGATGGGGTTTGTGTGCCAAGAAGGCAATTTTAGGCCAATGTTCTCCATGACCTTTTTGCTTTGGCTACCTAAACTAGAAATTTGCCTTAAGATTTCACACTTATCAAATGAAACTATTTTTCGAGTCGTGGGCATTTAGCTTTAACGCCAATATCCACTGATTCTTAACTGGATTGGGGGTAGATAAGATCTCGACCGCCGTCATGTGAGCACCAGAATATTTGCACATATTATTACGAAGTACCTGCAATCTACGCGATATAGTGTACTGGGTCTGATCGAAAAAGGGAAATTTATGTTAGATCATATAATTTCGAAAATATTACAGTTTTCCATTTGATTTGATTTGAATTTGATTTAGTTTTTATTTTAAAAGGTAACGTCCTCAGTTAATAAAACCGTTCTTTTTTCCAGGAGGCCCTGTAAACATCAACATTTAACCAATTATTCAGAACTACAATTCACATTAACAATATACCAATAATACAGTTTGACAAGAAAATATATGAACAAACCATTAAAATCATTAATCGCACGAAACGCATTTATGAAAGACTAGTCATTACTTGGTAAGGTGATCTTAAGTTAAGGAGGATATCCACATTTCTTAGTAAATTTAGGAACATTATAATTATTTCAATATAAAAAGCAATTTTCAGGTTAACAATTAAATTAACAGAATTCGACATGTTTCAATTCTTATCAAACATTCAAAGGACAATACCTTATAAAAAATGGATTTGTATTTTTTTTTTTCAAGACATTTTCCTTTCAGGCCACAAAATTCACGTTTTCAAGTGAAGTGATAATACAAGTCATTGTTTGAATTCAACTATCATTGATTGATTGATTGATATGGAATCATGAAATCTTTAGTTGCATGGTTACAAAGGAAGGAGTCAGCTGATGACACATGCTTGGGTTTGATTATCATTAATTGTTATATTAAGATGTGATTAAATGAAAAGAATTCCATAGTTTACAAAGAGAAACAAAGGAAGTTTTAGGTTCAACAGAATTACAGGGTACACTTGGCAATATAAACTAATAGTAAGATGCAAATGCAAATGTTTATAATACAACAAACTTGTATAACTTATATCAAACCTATAACCCACTTTCACATGCGGTGGAACACTGTATTTCCAGAAAGTTTGTATGGAAAAGATTTGGCATGTGGTTTGAGCTTTTGACAGTAATTATGTAACCTCTCCCTAGTACAGAGAATGATTGAATAGCATTTTCCCCATCTGTGTGCGTACCGTTTTGGGAATTACTACTAATCCCTGATTAGATGCATTTTCTGGTTCGGATGGGAGTGGACTATAATCAGACCTCTGAAATAAATCTATTAGGTAGGATGGAGCATGAATCATTGTACGTTGTTTAAATATAATTTTGCTATTTAGAAAATTCCATCTGTCTAATGGGCCTCCAGTTCAGCTTTCTCATAACTGTATAATGTAGGTGTCCAGTAATCTGCTTTTAGTACTAATCGGCGCCATTCTGTTGTGCTGGTTTAATAAGATGTCCTGGTTGTTTGATTTACAGTGTGACGTATACTGTTACTGCAATAATCATTGTGCACACTCGACAATTGCCACACTTTTTTTTTTTTCTTTTTTTTTCTTTTTTTTTTTTTGGGGGGGGGGGGGGGGGGTTTCTTTCGAAACGTAGGTGTTCAAAAATTTCCTGCTTTTCGTCATGAGAAAAGTATCATATATTCGCTAAAGGGGTATAGTGCCTAAGGTCGATGCTTTACTTGATCTATCCTTTTTTTCTTCGTATTTTTTTTATTTTTTTATTTTTTTTTTGGCAAACGCGGACCTTGCTCCGCCAGCGGGGGGGGGTTCATTCGAACGCCCCGAAACCCCTTAGTTACGGGCCTTGCAGACTCTAATGCTCCCCTTAATCTGAAAAGATGCCCTTTCACATGAAGAGATTCGTAAATACAGGACAGGAGCAGCGATGGACGATTCTTTAATTTCTCTGCTTTTTATTAGATCGGCTAAACATCCGTTAAACGCCTGCGCTAGGTAATCTAAATCAAATTCTACTCATGCTCAACAACATCAAGATATTGGAAGATTCCAGGTGAAGGAGGCAAATTTCCACACAAATCATGAAATGACTTACATCGGTACGATGTCACTATGGCTCCGGAACGCCGCAGCAGCAGCCTGCACTCTCCTAACGTCATGGTATGCGAATCGTCTCTCGTGAGTATGATCCGATGGTGTTAATAGCAGATCTATTTCACAATCACGTCGTTACCAATTTCTTAAATACAATAGGGTCGCGCAAACCAATGCCTCCTGAAGGGGAGTGTGGGCATGTGGGCCAATAAAGCTACCCCCAAAAGGCGGGAAGTCAAGCGCTATTGGCTCTATTAAAAAAGGTCTTACAGGTGTCAGTCTCGCCCCGCAACATACCTACAAATCACCACTTTCGTTTGTTCAAACCATAAAACAAATACTTTGTATTGCATGTAAAGCCATAATACAGCAATACGTATAATTAATAATAACAAAACCATCATCCCACAGATTAATGTGACATCAACATCTTGACAGAAACATCTTTTTTTTTTTTCCACCTCATGTACCCTGTACTGTAGTGCTAGATTGACACATTGTGGAAATTATCATGCTCTTGTCGTTTTGAAATCAATACCTCAATATTTCACAATACATAATTATACTCTAACGGGCACCCTTCCCCAAACTTTAACGTCTCGGAAATATTCGAAAATAGTCGAAATGACTATTTCGAGATTCAAAGAAAAGCGGGACACGTCAATGTTATGATTATCATCGGTTTCTGTAGAAGGTCAAGTAGCATTTACGGCAATGACGTCTATTTTCTATGGAAAAGACAGCTAAAACATCAGATTAAATCTCAATCAAACTCTCCGTAACAACTTTTTCACATCAGTGCATTGATAACTATTGCTTACTCCAAAATTCAAACTATTGCCAGCGCATCATCGCTTCCGTCCATAAAGAATCACTGAAATTACATCAATTTTATCAAAATACATAAAAGATAGTGAAATTACATCAATTTTATCAATACATAATACTGTACATTAACCTAATAACATAAATATCATTTCAATGATCAAATGTCAAAATCGATTGTCAACAAATACTTCCCTCCTCAACAGCTTTGAAACAGAACTCAACGAAGTTTGTTGTTGTTTTGTTCTTGTTTTGTGTTTGTTTGTTCTTGTTTTGTTTTCTTTTCTCTACTCCTTTATAGAGCTGCACATCGGAGGTCGCTAAAGGATTTTCTATGTTGTCGCTTTATCCTTACTCGATTAGCACTCCTTGCGCCGGTACTTCGTCATATCCAGGGTTCTCGCAAGTTGAACACTGGCTTGCTTCATCCGAGTGTGTCACATCTTCAGTGTCAATTCTAGAATATCATGCCGTACCATTCTCTTCATTTGCCGCAACCAGTCGCTTGGTCACTTTCCTGTGACATTCCTAGATAGTGTCTGGGTCTTGGTCTGCTGTGATCCCTTGTGCTGAAGCAAAGATCCCAACGGCTGAGTTCACAATAACAAAGTACGCAGTGAACGACGGTTGTTCTCCGTCAGGTTTGTTGTTGGACCGTCATTACAGTGCGCTCTGGGGCCCTGGATGTTTTTTAACTGGCAGACCCTTCAGGGGATCAAGGAATCAGCAGCTGTCTCATTTACAACTTGGTGGTGGCAGCTCACGAACAGCATCGTCTGATCTTATCAGACGGTCCCTCACTCCTTGGTTCATTCACAGCCAGTTACGCACTAAACCGAGACTCATTAATACCTCTGTCTCCAGTTCCTTATGACGAAACACTCGAATGCCACACTCCTTTAACAAGACACGGAGCCTGGTGGGCCAACACTGAGTGCAGAACTCATTGGATTGGGCCATCATGTCTGTACTTTTCACTCCTCAATATGGCTTCCAGTTTTTGCCTGGCAATTCGTATCAAACCTGGCGTCCCGACGCAATGCTGTTGACAGCGACTTTGGAATGCTCTCGTGAGAAGAATCTGTCATTCCAGTCTGCGCGTGTCCACCATTCCAATAAGCTGATCAAATTTCGGTGCGCCATCTGTGGCTTCTCTCCACATGACTGGTATGGTGATAGCGCTTCCGTACTATGAGGGGTGCAGCATTGTATACAAGAACAACTAGAGTTGGGGATCGGATAGTCCGGCCACTCTTTCCGTTCGACGATCTGGTTCAACGGGAACGAATCATGCTTGCATAGCTGGTCCGAGGATTGAACCTTTCTGTCTTGCCATTGCTCTGTGCGTGGGTGACAGGGTTGGTGTGTGTGTTTTCTCCCCGATAACGTACAATTGCATCCTATTTCCCGATGACACAGAGAGCCTCTCAAAAATTTCACGTCCCTTTGACATGAAATCGGATACGTTAGCGGAGCAACGTCACGTGTACTATCATCCATCAAATTAAGCGCAAGCGTGCCACACAACTACTGCAGTCTGGTTCTTCGCCATTGGGGCAATTGGCTCTTGCAAATTTGCTGAATGCCATCAAGTTATGACGAAGACATCTTCATATTCCTCCCGTTGACCTTATTCAATTTCAGGAAATCAATGCTGCAAGTTCAGTTCTTAGAGGTTCGTCGACACGCTTGCAGTAAGTGTTGTCATCGGAGTCTCTATACTGTGTGGTTCGGCTGTCTTGACAGTGCCAATGCAGACTGAACGCATTTCGTTTGATGTGTACTCTTTGCAAGCTCATAACACTTTCCTGGCCAGAAACACCTTTCTGCTACGGATTGCTGTTGGTTCTTGCTCCGTATCGCGCTCTTGATGACCCGATTGGTCAATTGGACCCATTTGCAAACATCTTCTTCTTGGAGACCTTGGGACCCAACACTGTCTTCTCATTGCGGATGTTTGGGATCTGGCGGTCTTTCTATACAATACCCGCACCAACAGTCTTCGAGGTACATGCGTTCTTTCAGCAAGATTTATTCTGCTCTATTCTCGCTTTTCAAATTCCATCGTCTGGCTGCCATTCCATCTCTAAAGATACTGTCTGCAAGCCAACAGTGCACGCATCTTGGTTGCTCGTAGCGATCTCAAGTTCCTCTGAAGAAAATGATGGTACTACTTCCCTGGTCCTGCTTGGGGTACTTCCTTCTGGCACCTCCATTCTGTCTACTGTCATCTTCTACTGGTAACACTGTGGTTACTGTCAGAGTACCCCGATCATCTACTCTCTCTTCTTCTACACCATTCCGCAGGTAGAGCGGCTAAGGGCATCAGCACATCGTATTGAGTTTTTCCGGCGCGAATCTGATGCGTACTTGAATGGAGCGAGCAGGCCTACCGCATCGTTGTTCAGTTGCCCCCCAAATTGGGCCGTTTGAAGGTGGCCAATGTTGTTATCTGTGTAGACGGTACACCTTTGAACCAAGCAAGTATCCTTTGAATTTATCTACCACCGCCGAGTTTTCAAAAGCTAGCAACTCAATGCTTAAACTGGAGAAGTCAAGGGTATCCTTTTCAGCTCCACGTAGACTGCGGCTTGCAAATGAATATCGGGTGAAGATGGCCATTTTCATCTGCTTGTGATAGACAGGCACCCTAAACCTTGAGAGAAGCATCGACTCAAGCACAAACTCTTGTCCAAACTTTGGATAAGTTAGGAACTGGGTGTTGAAGACAGTCTTACTTTCAGTTCTTGAAAGGATTCATCAGCTTTGTCTGTCCAATTGAATTTCGGATCCAGCATAGGCTTCTCAGTCTTTCTCTTCCTCTCTTTTGCGACTTCTGTCCTCAAATTAGAGCATGGAGAGGAGCTTTAAGTCTTGTGAAGTCAGGGACGAATCTCCGATATGAAGACGCAAGGCGCAGAGGAACGACCTCAACTCCGATCCATTCTTAGGTGTTGGCCAACTCTTGATTTCCTGTACCTGCTTGGATCTACCATCACACCCTTCTCACTGACGATGTGCCCTAAAATGCGAAAACTTCCCTTTTGAACAGGTGGCACTTCTCTCCTTTCAACTTGTAGACCATGCTTCGTCAACCGCGTGAAAACTTCTCCAAGTCGTTCCAAGATTTCGTCAAATGTTCTTGAAAATACCCAATACATCATCAAGATACAGGATCAGTTTTGTGAAGTTCATGTCATGGAGATTACTTCCATCACTCTCTGGAAAGTGCTTGGGCTATTACAGAGACCTTGTGGCCATTCTCGTCGAATTCGAAGAGGCCCCAGGGGAACACGAAAAGCAGTCAAGGGCAGCAGAGTCAGGATGCATGGTTATTTGACAAGTAACCATGAGACAGACTCAAGAAGAAGAAGTATCTGGCCACATCCATGACTTTCCAGTGATTCATCGATTCTGGGTAGTGGGAAAGAATCTTTAACTGTGATCTTGTTCAATGCCGGTAATCGATGCCATAGACGAAGGGCCCCTGATCGTTTCTCACTAATACCACTGGGCTTGCATAAGGACTCGCAGACAGCCATGATAATCTTCCGTTCAAGCATGTCCGTAAGAGATCACGAACTTCTGCTGTTTCATTGGGAATGAATTCTTCGATATGGCAGGCGTATTGTCTTGTCCGATGTCACCCTGATCTGCGATGAGGTATTAGATCACTTTGACCCAGATCAAACTCGTCTCTGGGAAATGCTGCTCTGTGGTCTGCCAAAAGGGTGGCTATCTTGGATGCCTCATGATGATCCATGTCATGTAAGGTAAGGCCAGGAGGAGCAATACTTCGTTTCATACAGTACAGTAAATGTTCTCTGCGTCGCCTCTCTTTTGATGATTGTGAGCTTCTCCTATACCTCCATTCTGGGCACTCGTATCACTGTCATCAAGACCTAATTCTGCTGAGGTGGTCAAAATGTTACAAACCTCTTACTTCGAGTTGCTCATCTCTTGTATCCAGATAGATCTCACTCCTTTCTTCTACCATTTACAGGCAGATGCCCACAATTGAATGAGCTGGGAGGAAAGTCTATTTCTCCCAGAGTTAATGAGAAGAAGTTTGTAACTTTATCCCTTTGAAGTACAACCCTCAATCAGCGTGGAATCTGAGCATTTTCCCAGCTTAGTGTTTGGACTCATCGTTATATTCATCATCTTGCGAAGACTTTACCGGTACATATCTATTTGTTGTATGGTCCTAGCTGGTAGCACTCCCCTATGGCACTGTAACCACTTGTCCTATCTGTACCTTCCTCACTCCTTAAAAGTCTAAGCATTCTTTTCACTAGACTGGAACTTTCCTTGTGCTTCATCCTGGTGGGAAAAATACACGTAGTGCATTACATCCTAATAAAACTGGAAAGTCCTTTGTCTTGCTCCACAATTCTCTCGCTGTAACAATAAGAATCCAACGGTCGCTTCCTTGCCGTCAAAGTAACACCCGAGTGCGGACGTAGCCTTCTACAGGGACCTTTGTCGGACCTACTCCAACAATTTTTACCACCTTGTTTAATGGATTGAGATTTCCTGCTGCTTCCTTGAGCTGTGAGTGAAATACATCTGATGGTATTATTGAAGCTTCTGCACAGTGTCGAGCACGCAACCAATCTTCACACCGGCAACTTCTGCTATTGCGGTCGGACTTTCTGAAGCCAGTTTGCTTCATTATCACCAGTTATTTCATCAATAGTTATTTCATCAACAGTACGTACCGCATCATCCATAAAGGTCTGTCTGAGAGATGTCAATCTTGGTTCTGTGTCACTCTCCCCTTCACCTGCGACATAGCTCGGCGTGTCATTAGTATGTAGCTGAATGGGAGCCTTGGCCCCATCCTGGGCTCATCTATTTTAGAATTCAGTTCCTTGGCCTCTGTTGTTTTGCCCTCAACAACAGAGGAGACTAGTTTTCCGCCTGTGCAGTGACATCTTTGTGATGCGGAATGCAATAGGGTTGATATGGACCTTGATATCGTGTTGCAGGCAAATTGAAGTTGTCCTGATTCCTGACATTCGGCTGGCTTCTCATCTGGCTTCTTGGTCCATCTAAGAGTTGTAAATAGGAGCAGTACCGGGAGATGCGTTCCTGGGAAAAGACGGCTGGAGTAAGATAGGAGCAGCAACAGGCGATCTATTCCTGAACATAGGCGGCATGGTGTACATCGGAGGGGTAAGAGGAGGTGTGTTCCTGGACATATGCGGCATGTTGGGGCAATCCTTTATAAAGTGTCCTTTCTGACCACAATGAAAAACATCCCCATTTGCCCTCCTCCTCTGAGGGTTTGAACTTTTCATCCTTGTAACTTCTCCTCTAAGTTGTTCTAATTCAGTCATAATTGTCGTTTGTTTGATCTATCATCTGTTTCAGAAGATGAGCAGAGTCTGATGTGGTGCCCGTCCGACCTCGACGTCTGCTTCTCTGACTCTTCTTCTGAGTTGCTGGAGACTCAAGGAAAAGCTGAAGCGCCTCTGCACGCATATTATTGAAACCACTTGCTGCATGAGTTAGTTGAATGCGTCTCAGCTCTTTCTGACCCAAGCCTCCCGTGCGCCATTCACAAACTGATCACATAAAGCTTGATCCTTCAATTGAGCTAATGCTTCTCTGAGCTTGGGTGACTGCTGCTTTTTCAAGCTTAATGTACAGGCGTATTAGTGCTCTACTGAAGTCGCACAAAGATTCTCCATCCCTCTGGGTCCGATTGTGAAATTTACCACTCAAGGATTGGGTATTCTCCTCATACCCAAAACACAACTTAAGGCGAGACACTACTTCGTCAAAGTCCCGTCTTTTATCCTCAGTCAGACACATGATTTCCTCTCTTGCTGGTCCTGCAAGGTGATCCACGAGTAGTCTAACCTTACTACCTGGCTCCATATTTTGTTGGGTAGTTATTATATTGAAACTCCTCTAACCACTCAGACAGCGACATGTCTGCTGCATGTGATCCCCTAAATTTTGGGAGGTTGCTCTGGAGGATGCTTTGTAACCCAATCGAACGACGAAAGAACTGTGACAGCAATCCATGTCTGACCCTGCTCTCTGTTGCCATTCTGGGCTGTTGGATGGATGGCGATGCTGTCGTTGTTGTTGTTGTCACAGTTGTTGAAGTGCACGTTGTACACGTGGCTGTAGCTGTGATCATTCTTAATTTCCTGCACTGAAATGTATTGGTTATAAATGCAATAAACAGAACAATATTTCACATCAAGTAAAATTTGAAATATAAAGTTGACCATGTGACTCATATATAGGGTCCAACTATATACCATGTAAATTATTGTTCCACGACCAGCAAGTACCTGGCCGAGGCTGTTATTATACAGGTCCAGTCCCAAAGTTCATTTATGCTTCCTGGCATCGCCGACAAATACGGAAGTCTTCCCCGATGCAAAAGAGTTGAGTCTTTGTTCGTGCAGGTATGAAATGAAATCTCGGTCCAGTAGATGTCCCTCGATGTGTTTATCCCACTCCTGACACCATTGAAGAGATTCGTAATAAGGACAGGACAGCGATGGACGATTCTTTAATTTCCTCTCTTTTTATTAGTCGGTCTAAAACATCCGTTAAAAACAGCCTCGGCCAGTATCTAATCAAATCTACTCCATGCTCAGCACCATCAAGATATTGGAAGATTCCAGTGAAGGAGGCAAATCCAACATTAAATCATGAAATAATTACATGTCTATGCTCCGGACCCAGCAGCAGCCTGCCCTCTCTAAGTCATGTAATGCAATGTCTCTCTAGTATATCCCTGGTATAGCAGATCTATTCAAAATCACTCATCCAATTCTTAATACAATAGGGTCCTAAACCATGCCTATAGGGAGTGTGGGCATTGGGGCAATAAAGCTACCCCCAAAAAGGGGGAAAGTCAAGGCTATTGTCTATTAAAAAGGGTCTTACAGTGTAGTCTGCCCCAAATACACAAATACACTTTCTTTTTCAAACATAAACAATATTATGGCATAATTACAAATAACAGTATATAATTATAGCATTAACCACGCCGAGCGTGCGTTAGCGGTGAATGCAGTGCACCGCGAGATAGCTTTGGATAGGGGTCGGCGCTCAACGAGGCCGCAGGCGAGTGCAGCTGCGCCCCATCCGAAGCATCGAGCGATCACGTGCATTTACGTTTAATCGCACAATACAGGGAAGTGGTGTTAACGCTTTTATAAAAATTGCGCACATTGCTCTAGTAGATCTTGAGTTACTTACCAAAAAAAATTCCAAGGGATTATCCTTGGAATTTTGGT
>CALNVZ010000492.1:0-25151 GCA_940671915.1 Paracentrotus lividus | reverse complement strand
AAAAAGTGTTGGCAATTGTTTCGGTGTTGCCACAATTTGATTATTGCAGTACAGTATAGTCACACTGTAATCAAACAACCAGGGACATTCTTATTAAACAGCACAAAAGAATGGGCCGATTAGTACTAAAAGCAGATTACTGGACACCTACATATACAGTTATGAGAAAGCTGAACTGGAGGCCCATTGAGGACAGATGGAATTTTCTAAATAGCAAAATTATATTTAACAACGTACATGATCATGCTCCATCCTACCTAATAGATTTATTTCAGAGGTCTGATACAGTCCACTCCCATCGAACCAGAAATGCATCTAATCAGGGATTAGTAGTAATTCCAAAACGGTACGCACACAGATGGGGAAAATGGCTATTTCACATCATTTCTCTGTACTAGGGAAGAGTTTACATAATACTGTCAAAAGCTCAACCACAATGCAATCTTTTCCATACAAACTTCTGGAAATACAGTGTTCCCCGCATGTGAAAGTGGTTATAGGTTTGATATAGTTATTTACAAGTTTTTGTTGTATATAACATGCTTTTGCATCTTACTAGTTAGTTTATATTGCAAGTGTACCCTGTAATTTGTTGACCTAAAACTTCCTTTGTTTCTCTTTGTAACTATGGAATCTTTTCATTTTTAATCCATACTTATATATAACAATTAATGATAATCAAACCAAGCATGTGTCATCAGCTGACTCCTTCCTTTGTAACCATGCAATCTACGAATTTCATGATCCATATCAATCAATCAATCAATGATAGTTGAATCAAACATGACTTGTATTATCACTTCACTTGAAAACGTTGAATTTTGTGCCTGAAAGGAAATGTCTTGAAAAAAAAAAAAAATACAAAATCCATTTTTTATTTAAGGTTTACTTGTCCTTTGAATGTTTGATAAGAAATTGAAACATGTCGAATTCTGTAAATTTAATTGTTAACCTGAAAATTGCTTTTTATTTGAAATAATTATAATGTTCCTAAATTTACTAAGAAATGTGGATATCCTCCTTAACTAAATCACCTACAAGTAATGACTAGTCTTCATAAAATGGTTTGTGCATTAATGATTTTATGGTTTGTTCATATATTTTCTTGTCAAACTGTATATTGTATATTGTAATTGTGAATTTGTTTCTGAATAATTGTTAAATGTTGATGCTTTACAGGGCCTCCTGGAAGAACGGTTTTTATTAACTGAAGGAGTTACCCTTTTAAAATAAAACTAAATCAAATCAAATCAAATCAAATGAAAACTGTAATATTTTCGAAATTATTGATGATCTAACATAAATTTCCCTTTTTTCGATAGACCCAGTACATGTATATTCGCGTAGATTGCAGTGTACTTCGCTAATAAATATTGTGCAAATATTCATGGTGCTCACATGAACGGCGGTCGAGATCTATTACCCCAATCCAGTGAAGAATCAAGTGATTAATTGGGTTAAGCTAAATGCCCACGACTGCGAAAAAATAGTTTCATTGATAAGTGTTGAAATCTTAAGGCAAATTCTAGTTTAGGTAGCCAAAAGCAAAAAGGTCATGGAGAACATTGCCTAAATTGCCTTCTTGGGCACCACAAACCCATCCCTCCAAGCTAGTCTATTCAGCATGACAGTCCTAACTACCTTGATACCTTCAAGGCCTGTATCCCCCATAAGCATGTTGATAAATTTGTTTGAATTTCTGCACCTTTTCCTCTTCTTCTTCTTCTTGATATGAAATAGTGCTCCCAGAGTATGAGTCGGCTGTCTGTCAGTTCTGGATGTCGAAAATTTAGCTCTGCCAACCTCAACAATCTAGCGCATAGTTTATCCGACAGTTTGGGTAAGTCTGCATACAAGTCAATATTTGTAATATGATCCTTCCAAGAGACATTCAGGGGTATATAGATTATAGAGATCTTTCTCTTGCTGCACTGTCAAAGACAAGGCTTCGGCTCATACAGAAGTACCGATTCTAGAGCCTCTTGGCTCTCCAATCAACGGTCTCCTGGGGAGCATTTCATGAAACAAATATTAACTGATTCTCACTGACAACTAAAATCTACTGAAATGCTCGCATGTTATTGGCTGAGAGCAAATTTGTTGGATAAAACGTCCGACAAGTCTTTTCATGAAACGACCCCCTGGGTCATCTTCTTCTGTTGTTGATATCCAAGAACCTAGATATTTAAAGTGCTTTACTCTTTACTCACGTACCAAAATTTCCTTAACCCCGCACTATACCGAGTGAGTCAAAAAAAAACTTTACACCTAGAAAAATGTTAATAAAAAGAAAACCAATTTATAAACCCTAAATTATTTTACATATTCTGAAAGAGTAACTCCTCCCGCATCTTCTGGTACCATTTTTGTGTGGTATGTCTTTACGCTTGGATGAACACGACGCATTGTTTGCGAACATGCAAATTTAGAATTGTGCCAGGGTGGGGATAAAATTGAAACAACTAAAGCTGACAAAAAAGCAACTCCATCATGAATAAAATAGCATAACTTTTTAAAGAAAATGGATTCCGCTTAATGACTTGACAGGGGTGTTGTTACACATATTGCTTTTTTGTCAGCTTTAGTTGTTTCAATTCCATCCCCACCCTGGCACAATTCTAAATTTTCATGTTCGCAAACAATGCGTCGTGTTCATCCAAGCGTAAAGACATACCACACAAAAATGGTACCAGAAGATGCGGGAGGAGTTACTCTTTCAGAATATGTAAAATAATTTAGGGTTTATAAATTGGTTTTCTTTTTATTAACATTTTTCTAGGTGTAAAGTTTTTTTTGACTCACTCGGTAGTTAGTACTAATTTGCCATTTAGAACGGGGTAAAGCTTATTCCACTTTCTGTTACGACGACGTGTTTGCAAAGAAGGCTAACCCCACCTATAGTACGGGATACTCTGGCCGTGAAGTGAATTTTTCCCACGTAACTAGGTTATTTCTTTATTGGATATTGAAAATGAATATATCTTTGTCCTATTCCTCAAGAATTTAGCCCCAAGAAGCTGGTGAAAAGCTGAAAAAAGTTTGTCAATATATTAGGGAATTATCTCTACTTCTGTAGAAGCCCGTCGCATCCAAAGGGCTAGTGTCTAGTCGTCAGGGTTCCCACAGTCATGGAAAATCCTGGAAAAATTTGTGGTCATGGAAAGTCAGGGAAAAGTCAAGGAATTCGGAAATTTTTGTGAAAAGTCATGGAAAAGTCATGGCATTATGAAAAGCGCGCGCATTAGGGTGTCCGAAGTGTCACACACACGCTATAAACTTGGAGTCGCAAGCTCAATATAACAAATTTTGCGAATATTTGCTCGTATTTTGTTTGTTTGTTAATATTTCACAAAAAGGCTAACAGATCATAAAAGGAAATTTAATTTTCTATAAGGGGGTATAATATTGTGATATTTACTTGAATATCCAGCGATCATTCTTTCGGAATTAATTGTATGCATTGAAATCTACATAACACAGCTTAAATTTGCAGACTATCCTGTACCTCTTCGCTGTTTGCAAAAAACTAAAAGTAGCAGACAAAAAGGGCAAGTTGGGTCAGAACCATCTATCTGCCATATAAAGCATGATGTGTTTCCGAAAATATTGAGTGATCATCATTCCCAAACAGTTGGAGAGTAAATATGATAAATTCAGCAGAAATAGAGTCGATGTGTGACGTCACGTACATTCACTCGCGTGTTATAAGCTAAGAGTCAAATGTCAGTTTCGGTTTGTGTATAGAATCGGGATATGTTCGTTTAGCCCCTAAACTAAATCCTGTTTTAAAATTTCTGTGGGAACCCTGAGATGGCTGTGAGGGGAGGTGGAGCCCATCATAACGTGTCTGATTTTGGAAACCGTGCTAGAAAGGAAGTCATGGAAAGCAGCAATTTAGTCATGGAAAACTCATGGAATTCTGTGTTCAAATTTCTGTGGGTCCCCTGAGTCGTTATTGTACTGTGATTCCCAGTAAGGATGAACATACATTGGTTCTTAATTAAACAACATACCACTAGTTGAATATCTTACCTGGTAGGAAGCCTTTGAAGTCCGCATAAAAGATAGAAGACTTGATGTTAGTCATCTCTTCATCTGGGAAACGTGAATTTATCAGTGACGGAACATAGTAGCGCTTCCTATCCACTTCTTTTACTTCTGATACCTATCATATTCAAACATATCCAAACACAAAATATAAGGTCATTTTCATTTAGAGAGACTAGGGGGCACATATCAGGCGCGGCCGATCCAGGATTTTTCAGAGGGGGGGGGGGGCCCAACTTTGAAAAAAAATCTTGCGAGCGCGAAGCGCGAGTTTAAAACATCCCCGATATATATATATATATATATATATATATATATATTGTCCTATACCGACCTAAAACGAGGAATTTAAACAATTTTATTTTTAATCCTATGAAAATTTAATAATATACTTGAAAAAAAATAGAAAATCGGAATATTTTAAACAAAAAAAAAAGAGATATATAGAATAAATAAAGGGGCACTTTTTTGTATAAAAATTGTAGATAATTGTGTATTAAGGACCCTATTTAGTATCCGCGAGCGCGAAGCGCGAGCTAAAAATTGGAGTTATTTGTGCATTATGTTTTAGTATCAGCGAGCGTAAAGCGCGACCCGAAAATTTGGGGTTTTAATATATATATATATGGAATAAAAGGGAATTAAAAAGGAATTAAAAACAAAATCAAATTACATTAGTTTTAAACGTTACTCAGTACATTTCTCCATTTTGGCCAACTCATATACATATGTTCTTTTCTTTTACATTTTTCATCATCGTATCTTTTTCTTTAAACATAAACAAACATCATTTTTAAATCAGTATATTTTATCTTTCTTGTATATGTTATACCTACGTTAACACATTTGTAAATTGAAAATAAAGCATAGTTAAGTATCAAGTTAATATCTTCTTTTCCTCAGTCTTTAACCCCCAAAATAACATATTGTATATTCAAGATAAAATCTGGATTCGAACATCTTCTGATATACCTTTCTATATATTTCCAAAATAATTGAACCTCTGTACAAAACCAAAACATATGTATAATATCACCTACTTGCCCACATTCTTCACAAATATCACTGTTCCTCATTTTCAATTTCTTTAAATTACTCAATATATTTGAAATTAAATTGAATGTCGATGTTATCCCGAATCCCGTTTAATTTAATTGCCCATGTTGTCACCCATGAGTGATTTACATCTATTCCAATCTTTTCATTCCAAAATAATTCTGCCCTTGAAATTTCTACATGCAATTCTAAAAACTCAGTATATGGTTCTAGGACAATTACCCCCTGGAAAATCACCCCCGGACAATTACCTCCCGGACAATTACCCCCGAGGACAATTACCCCCGAGGACAATTACTCCCCTCTCAGGCATTGATGTTGGAATCATGCGGTGCCCATTGTGAGTCTCGCCCGGTGTCCGCCAGGTTTTCTAATTATTTTCTACTTGATCTCTTTCAATATTTCTCTATCTCCTTTGCTCTCTCTCTCCACTTTCTTCGTTTTTCCTTGCTTTTTCCTCCCCAAGCCCCCCCCCACCCCCCCCCCTCCCCCCGTTTGGATACTCATATATGCATCAGAAAACAGAAAATATATAAATGGGCCTCTCATATCACCTTTTATTTTCATAGAACAACAATTTGAAATTCATGAAAGGACACAAATACACATAATAATCACACATGTTGAATATCTCTGATTCCAACTGATATGATTTTTAATTATTTTTTGTTTAATTTCACGAAAAATGGATAAAACCTTGGTCTGAACCCATGGTTTCTCTTGGGCGGCAATAAAAGTCATAATTAATAACTCCATATATTAACAAATAAAGTGAAAATACAAACTAAAGCTTAATGTCAATTTATGCAAAAATAAGGTTACTCGTAAAATTAAATATACATAAGTTATTCATTACGGCCCAGATGACCGCAAATAGAAACCATGGTTTCGGACCACGTATTTTGCAGAATCCACCGTTGGGAATATGAGGGCCAGTTTACATATTTTCTGATGCATATAATGTGTATCGGTATCCAAACAGGGGGCTTGGGGAGCAAGCCCCCCCCCCCTCCCCATTTTATCATGGCGCAGAAGGCGCCGCTAAGCAAAACAAAATAGGGGATGGATGTGGTGTGGTCGAATGGATAAGTCGGCTCGAATCCCGTCCATTCCACACATGTCCTTCGGCAAGATATTAATCTTCAATTTGCCAGACTTTACCGAAGTAAGGTAAATGGGTACCGGTAGGAAGACATTCCTCGAATGTGCTAAAGAGCCCTTTATAAGGACAGCTATGGGTATAGCCGGGTAATAATATTAGCTGCGCCACTGAATAGTTTACTAGATTAGTCGGCGCATTATAAATGCTTAATATTGATATTATTATTAAAATCAATTATTAAAGGAAAGGAAGAAAAAAGGAAAAAAAAAAAAGGGAAAATAGAAAGTGTGAGAAAGAGAGAGAGAGAGACAGAGAGAGACAGAGAGGCAGAGAGAGAGAAAAGGAGAAAGATAAATATAAAGAGAAAGGAAAGAGAAAGCCATTAAGATAAGATCAAGTAGAAAATAATTCAAAAAACTTGCGACACTAGGCGAGACTCACAATTGGCGCCGCTTGATTCCAACATCAATTGCCGGTGGAAGGGGGGGGGGGGTAATTGTCCGTGGTAAATGTCCTCGGGGGGGGGGGGGGGCAATTGTCCCGGGGTAATTGTCCTCGAGGTAGTTGTCCTCGGAGGTTAATTGCGCGAGGGTAATTGTCCGGGGAATTGTCCTCGGGGGTAATTGTTCGGGGTAGTTGTCCTGATACGAATATAAAAGAGAAAGAGAATTTAAGATAAGATTGAGTAGAGAATAATTCGAAAACCTGCGAACAAGACTTACAATGGGGCCGCACTTGATTCCAACATCAATGCCTGTGAGGGGGGGGGGTAATTGTCCGGGGGTAATTGTTTTCGGGGGGTAATTGTCCTCGGGGGGTATTTTTTCTGGGGTAATTGACCTCGGGGGTTATTGTCCGGGGTAGTTGTCCGCGGGGGGTAATTGTCCAGGGGTAATTGTCCTCGGGGGTAATTGTCCTCAGGGGTAATTGTCCGGGGGTTAATTGTCGCGGGGGGTAATTGTCCTGATAAGACGGTAAAGGTTATGTTTTCTGACTTTAGCACATTTTCTTTAAATCTTCTAAATAAACATCTATTATTGCATTTTAGGTTTTCCTTCCATTTATTTGACAATGATGCTATAATAATTGTATATTCAGAAAGTCATTTTCCATCTATAAAAACTAAATTATTTTGTAATTCGTTAACCGAGATAAAGCTGGACTGGTTTACTAAATCTCCAACAAATAAAATATCGGAACGTATCCAATTCCTCAACAATAACATTTTTCCATTATGTTTTTAATTTTCATTAAACCATAACGTTTATTTGCATATATCAAAACTTGCAGTCAATCGACCTTCCTTTCTTCATTGATTGTTATTTTTTTCCAGGTAAAGTATACATACAATACTTCATGATAAAAACTAGGCATGACATTTTTTAAAGTTAGTATATATTTCGGATCAATTTTACATTTTTTTTTATAATAACGCTACCTCCAAACTTATCAAACCAATGGTCAAACATCTATTTGCATTGACGCTCCAGCGACAATGCTATGTTATTGCATTGACGCTACAGCGACAAAGCTATGTTATCGTTCCATATTCCTTTTCCGTCTTCTTTGCATTGACGCTCCAGCGACAATGCCATGTTATCGTTCAATATTCCTATTCCGCCTTCTTCTTTTTCTTCTTTTTCCACCAAAAAAGCCATTCACTTAACACATGATCTTTGTTATACCTGTCAAGGTCAAACTACTCGTCCAAATTCGTTCAAACTTCGTAGACATGACATCCATGATCCACTATTGATCCCCTGACATTTCAATTTCCAAAATCACTCATCCGTGACCGTCCATCGGCCATTTTGTCAATTTTCGGCCATATGGAAGCCATTCTTCCAACTTCAATATCTCCATCATCCTAGATGCTACAAACTTCTAACAAAATTCATTATGTAGTCCATGAATTCACCTTTCAAATGCATCCAACAACTTTTTATTTCAAAACCATCTTCATATTTTAAATTAATTTCAAAAATCAACTCCGTTATGAATTGAAAAATTGTGACTAAAAACACGCAAAAATGGATATAACTTTCTTAAATCAATTTCATTTTGCTTCAAATTTTCGGATCATGTTATTCTAATGAATGTGCACACACTCCACATGTTTCACGCTCCAATAAATACGCAAAATGCAAATAGCGCCCTCTAAAGTTTCAAAATTTGGCTAAAATCCAAGAGGCTGCATTTGCGTTGTGCCTTGTTAAAACCGTACCCTTTTTTTGGATTTAGGTAGTTCAGATTATGTACTTTCCAGCAATGTAAAGAAAAATATATCGATTCATTGACCAAATTGCTCAAAAATGTTGTACAAAATAAAAAATTATCGATACCAGGAAAACAAGTTTAACTTCCCCTAAAAGAGCGAATATTCAATCTAGGGACTTGAAACTTAGCAGGCATATGTATCAATACATTTCACAACTATCTGCCAATTTTTGTAAAATTTGATGACGTCATCAAAAAGTTATGGACAAAAAATAGCGAATTTTCAATGGATTACGTAACAAAGCATTACGTCATTGTCCTTCAATATTTGCTTCTGAAATTGACATCACAATGACCGCATTGAATTTGCCTTTTCATTGATACCAAATATAATATAGGTTGTCACAGAAAATTTCGAGTAAATCCAGTTTTTGTAGAAACCATTTTAATCAGCTTGCTTCATAATCGCGAAATCGAGAAAGCCACGAGTGCTCAGATCACTATGGAATGCCGTTGAGGAAAAAGGATAAAGATTAAAAACTCAACAACGTACACAAACCGCAATCGTTTAACACACATTTGTTCTACATGTGAAGGCTATTTCCGTTTACCAATATATTTCAAGATATACGTTTACATTTTTATAATCCTTGATATATTTTAGTCAAAGCGTCAATGCACGCACATCGTTCATGTCAACGATTGCAGTTCTAGTTGCACTTTGCTTTTGTTTCATCAAAATATCTGAGTATCCATTTTAACTTAAAACTATTTAACTGCAACCTCAAATCCAACATACTAAGCCCTCCTTTTGCTGGATCGCCAATTACATTTGATCTTTTTACTTTGGCAAAAGTTGATCCCCAGAGAAAATTCATCATTAATTTATTAATTTTCTTTACAACATCACAAGGAAAAAAATAATTTGTGCTGTGTATACAAGTTTCGATGATATTAGCGTTCTTAAAATGATTATCTTACCTCTGTATGTAAGATTTCTTTGTTTACAAATATTCAAAAAAAATTCGATTCTATCTATTTTTTCTTTCGACCAATTTAATTCATAACTCAAAGTTTCATTTTTAGAAAAGAAAATACCAAGAGCTTTAAACTTAGTTTTCAACCCACGGAATACCACTAACCATGCTAAATGGTTTATCTTTCCCTAACCACATTGCTTGTGTTTTTATCCTTGTTTAAAGTAACACCCGAAAATCTGCCAAAATAATGTATTCAAGAGCTTTGTCACCTGACTTGATATTTTCCCCAAAAATCGTCATATCATCAGTTACCTGTCCTATTTTTATTTCCTTTGATTTTTCCCCCATACAGATACCTTTAATGCACTCATTATTTCTTATTTTATTACTGAGAACTTCAATAGACAAAATAAAAAGTAGAGCAGATAGGGGACAACCCTGTCTTATTCCTCAAGTAGGAGAGAATGTATCTGTAAAACAACCATTCAAACTTACACAATTTGAAATCTGTGTATATAAGACTGAGATCCATTTTCTAAACATTATATCAAAACCATAGCTATCCAAACACTAAAAAAAAAAAATCCATTCCAGCGTATCAAACGCTTTGTAGAAATAGAAGGCATCCATCCAATTTATCAAATTTTACATAATCAATGATATCTTGAATTATTTTTGCTATATAACATCCATTTCTACCTTTTATATATCCAACCTGGTCTTCATTAACCAATGATTTTTATTACTTTTTGTAGTTTGTTAGTCAGTACCTTTTAGATAATTGTGTAATATTTAGTATCCGCGAGCGCGAAGCGCGAGCTGAAAATTTGAGTTATTTGTGCATTATAATTTTGATTTAGTATCCGCGAGCGCGAGCCGAAAATTTGGGGTTTTGTAAATATAAATGGAGCAAATAAAGGGGCACTTTCTAGTATTAAAAATTGTAGATAATTGTGTATTATAGACCCTATTTAGTATCCGCGAGACCGAAGCGCGAGCTGAAAATTTTGAAGTAAAAACTGAAGTTATTTGTGCATGATGATTTAGTAACAGGGAGCGCGGAGCGCGAGCCGAAAATTTGAAGTTTTAAAAGATATATGGAATAAATAAAAGGGCACTTTCTAGTATTTAAAATTTTAGATAATTGTGTATTATGAACCAAATTTAGTATCCGCGAGCGCAAACCGCGAGCTGAAAATTTGGGGTTTTAATAAATATATAAAATAAATAAAGGGGCACTTTCTAGTATTGAAACTTTTAGAAAATTTTAAGGTATTAAAATTTGAGTTATTTGTTCATTATGATTTTGATTTAGTATCCGCGAGCGCAAAGCGCGAGCCTAAAATTTGGGGTTTTGAAAAGATATATGGAGTAATAAAGAGGCACTTTCTAGTATTAAAATTTTTAGTTAATTGTGTATTATAGACCATATTTAGTATCCGCGAGCGCGAAGCGCGAGCTGAAATTTTTGAGGTAAAAACTGAAGTTATTAGTATCAACGAGCGCGAAGATTTGGGGTTTTAAAAGATATATGGAATAAATAAAAGGGCACTTTCTCGTATTAAAAAATTATATACCCTACTGAATCGGTATCTGCGAGCCCGAAAATTTTCACCTCCAAATTTGAGTTATTTGTGCATTATGATTTAGTTTCCGCGAGCGCGAAGCCCGAGCCGAAAAGTTGGGGTTTTAAAAGATATGTGATGCGTCACGTCGAAAGGAGAGACTATTCGCAATTTTTGAAATCCATTTTATTTTGCCTTGAATTTGATATATAACCCGACTGTAAAGAGTAAATAGAAGTGGAGATATTAGCCTCTGAACGCGAGGAGAATTGTGCTCTTGGAAATCAAAATCAAGAGAAAAACGTCTGCGGAAGTTGACTTCCTTTGTACACCCGCGCCAGAAAAATAAGAACACTCTGTCACCGCTGTACTCACCAAAATGCCCTAGCAACCACTTGTTACAAAGGTGTGAAACGATTGACCAATGAGGAGGCTGCATTCAGGTATACAGAGAACAATACTCGTCCGTCACGGCATTGATCGAGGCAAGCGCAGCAAGCGGAAACAACGGCGATGTTGTCTAATAACATTCAATCTTCTCAAAAAAGAAGCTGAATTTGGTTAGTTGTTTTATATCTTCGTCAAATAAATAAAACGTTATGCTCTTTCTAATTGTTTAAGAAAATGTCCGCTCTTTTAAGAAAAGTGTTTACCAATCCTGGCGCTAAATTAGTTGAAACAAAAACTATTTTAAAAACCTTTTTGGGGGTTTTATTCGATGTTTGCGTGCGTTCTTTGAATGTCAATCGCGTATACTCTTACTCATAATAAAGCGAGTCATTTTTGATCTGAACTCTGTTGAAATTTTGAACATAATAATGGTTTATAGACTAAATTATTCTTGTACAGGGGCTTATGCATTTTGTTATATTCTTTTGAATAAGTATATGATAGAGATAAGCCTCCAAAAATGTTTTAATAAATTATTTGCGCCTCACGAATGTATGCAGTAGAATTTTCTCTGATCACTTTTATGAGTGGCTAGGTTAGCTTAAGACAATGAAAATAAAACGTAAATGATTAGTAGTTCCCGAAAAAGTGAGATACCAGCCATATTCCAGTGCTAAGGCAGTGCTTCACACAAAAGAATTTCAAAGCAATTAAAATTCAAAAAGAGATAGGTCACCACACAGCTATAAAAGAGCGGGGTTCTGAATAGGTATTCTCTTTTCAAAGGATCCAAAGGTTAAAAGATAGTGAGGTACTATAGTCAGGACAAACAATCCAAAAACAATTCAGCGTCACGTCAGCATCACCAACATGAATCAATCAATCAAACAGATCAATTAAGTAGCTTTTCCCACATAACCCTTCCCCCCCCCCTCTCCCCCACCCGATTGTTAGATTTGACATTCGTTTGCTGTGCTCCGCTTCCCGGATGAAGCAGCTTTATTCACAGCAGGTGTGGCATCGCACGCAAAATTTCTGAGTGCAGCTAAAGAGGTTTAGTTCGCTATTCGCTCACAAAACGAAACAAAAGCCAGTTGAATCACACATCACATGACCGTGAACGTCCAATAAACAAAGCCATGCGTTGCTAAGGGCGGAGCTAAACGGAGAGGGGAAATGAGCGTGGACGTGCTCTTGTATGCCCGGAAAAAAAAATTATGACCGAAAAAAACACTCGCCGAAAAACTGCTTTTTTACCACTTTCCCGTTATCATTTTCACTCATTTTTTTAACAGAGCAAAGATGAAGCATGGTAGAACCAGAAAATAAAAAAATAAAATTTCCTCAAAATTTCGAGTTTTTTATTACTTTGTCGATTTACTCGGATCTTTGATCTGCGACTTCTCTCTCATTTCGACAAGACGTATCACATATATGGAGTAAATAAAGGGGCACTTTCTAGTAATTCCACAAGGCCGACTATTTTCCCATGAGGCCGAGGGCCCAAGAGGCCTCTTTTCTTTGTGAAATTTTGAAAATTTAGTATTAAATATTTTCCTTACTTTTTCTTTTCATCAGTAATGTATTTTGTTTTCTTAAAAACGGCGTTTGAGCAGTATATTGCAAAATACAATAAGACAAAAATCGACCTCGTGGACCCGCTCCACATTAAAGGCCTTAGTTATGGTTGTTTAGAACCCGATTAGGCCTATTTCGCGCTTCTCATATGAATATAGTTGGGCGAAAATTGTACAAGGATCGGGTTTATTCCCTTCTCTTTCTTTCTTTTTCTTCCTTTTTCCTTCTTTCTCCTTTTTTCTCCTCTTTCATTTTTTTTTTTTTTTTTTTTGGGGGGGGGGGGGGGCGGGCCCAGCCCCCCTGGATCCGCGCCTGCATATTTTTGCACATGTAGGTTATGAATGGATCCTGACTACTATATAGAGGGCTTAACCCTAATTGGACTGGCCCACCCCAAGACATTTTTCGCGATAAATTTTTAACGCGAGAAGCTGTAGCCGCGATTTTTTATGACTTTTTCCTTTGAAGCCTTGTGCATCTTTTAAGCCCATATTTGCGACGCCTGGGTACCTGGGTCGCAAATTACGCATAATTTTGTAACCATGCGTCAGATCCAAAATTGCTCCAAACGTGATTTCATGTACAAAGTCAATGCAAATTGTGTTTTCCGCTAAGATTCATGAGTGATTAATTTTGCTTTTATCAATAAAAATCATTTGATTTGCTGCTATTTATGACAGAAATAATGTCGCCGACAATTTTCATCGAAAAAACAATAAAAATAAAAAGGTAAAACAAAACCAAAGAAATACATAAGAAATTCAAAAAACAATAAAATACATTAGAAATCAATTTAGATACCGGATTTTTTTTTCAAGTACAATTGCTAGGAATGCTTTAAAGAACATTCACACCAAATATTAGCTTTCTAGGAGCTACATTTAGCGAATTAGAGCAAAAAGTATGATTTCATGCATAAATTAGCATAATTAATTAATTAAAAATAAATTTGAATGATTTTTTAACAATGGAGTATATGATTCTGTAGATTACGTCATGGGTGACGTGTGTGTCGATTTTCATCGCGATCGCGCGATCAACGGCTGAGATCTGAGGGGGGGGGGGGGCTTTTAGACCTCCCCAGTCTAGTTTATGACCACTTTTGACAAAATTCAAAATTTTTTGGTATGTGTACATACCAAAAACGTACGCGACAACCAGATGCTGGTGATTGTACGTCACGGACAGATACAGATACACCCAACTAACAAACGGACGTTTTATAAACGTTTTTAAAACGTACGTTCCGAATTGGTTTTTTGGACGTTTTGTAAAAAAACGTTTTATGGACGTCAAAATGTGGTAGGTTTTAGACGTTTTAAAAACGTTTTATTGGACGTTTAAAAAACGTTTTATAAACGTTAAAAGAACCAAAAAAAAAACCTATAAAAACCTTTTGAAAGCTGGAGACGTACAGAAACCTTTTGAAAACGTTCTAAAAACGTTTTTAAAACGTTCCGAATTTTTTTTTTTTACGTTTTATGAAACCCAAGTCTTCATCATCGATTGTCTTAACAGATTTCTCGAAAGCGTTCGATCGCATCGATCACTCGATAGCGGTCTCGAAATTAATTGGCTTAGGAGTGCGATCTTCGATTATTCCTTGGATAATTGATTTTTTGTGTTCGCGACAACAAAGTGTGCGGTATCAATCTGTTCTCTCGGAATTGAAAGTCGTTAACGCAGGAGTGCCCCAAGGTACGAAGCTGGGTCCCTTGATATTTTTGGTAATGATAAATGACTTCGTCCCACCACCTAATACCCATGCATTCAAATATGTTGACGACGTGACACTGGTGGAATCGCGAGCTTCTGGTGTCAGACCCAGAGTACAGACCAGCGTTGATAGCCTCGCTAATTGGTCAGAGTTGAATAACATGAAGCTAAATCCAGGAAAGTGTACTCACATGGAAGTATGCTTCATGCGCCATCCGCCCGCTGCTCCCCAGTTGATTATCAATGGCAATCAACTTCAGCAGGTGATGTCAATCAAGTTATTGGGAATCCACATTCAAAGTGATTTAAAATGGGAAGCCCACATTTGTGATATTTTGAAACATGCTAATAGTAAACTCTACATTCTTCGAGCCTTAAAAGGCCATGGCCTTCCTATTACGGACTTACGAAGCATCTACTTAGGATATGTTCGCCCCTTGCTGGAGTACGCAGCTCCGGTCAGGAACAGCGGATTGACGAAGAACCAGTGTGATAGGTTAGAACGTGTACAAAAACGCGCTCTCCGAATTTTGTAAGGAAAGGAGTACTCGCACTACAACGACATGCTAGAAATATGCGAATTGTCGAGCCTGGAAGTCAGAAGAAAAAAACTGTGTTATGACTTCATGAAAAGCTCTTTAAGAGATACTAGTCAGTTTAAACAATTTATGCCTACCCCTGCTAGATCAAATTCAAGAGTGCTCAGAAAGACCCGTTTACTAACGGAAATCAAATGTCGAACCACCAGAATGCAAAATAGTCCTTTGCCGTACCTCATTCGACTAATGAATGATAAATGAATAATCACAGAGACTGAATTGAATATTCTGCAACATGAATTATATTCCTGTGAGGTTTTTTAAAAAAAACTTGTTACGTTTAATGAGGTTTAATCTATTTTATTTTACACCATGATTTTGAGATTGCTAATTTCCAATTAGATCTGTAAGTGAATAGCCGCAACGCACATCCTTGTAAAGCCAACATATTATTATGATTTGTTTTGTTTTTTTTTTTTTTTTTTTTTTTTTTTTTTTGGGGGGGGCAATATATCTTAATAACCTCCAGACAATACATCTTGATGTTATTTATGTAGTATTAATCTCCTTAGATTATTTATTAAAAATAATCGTATGACCATTAACATTTGATGCACGTTTATATATATATATATATATATATAATTATATTTATTAAACTGCCTTAATTGTGAATGTAATTGCCTAATCAATTATCAATCTATTAAATCAATCTCACTATTGTTTTTTAAAGAATATATATCTTCGTATTTTATACCTTCTTCGACCAAAACTTCCTCAGGCTTCCTTAATCCAGATATTTCATATCAATCAATTAATTAGTATTTGTTTATATGTGACATATTGATAAACTAGAACCTGTTTTTATAATTATAGCCTAAAAACTATTATTTATCTATTTTGCTTCTTGTAATTGCAATATTCATTCTTTCCACTTTCCTTGATTAATTAATTATATAAGTCACAATTTGAAAATCTATATAGTAGATTATAGATATACAAATGACCTTTGATATGCCACTTTATGAGATATTTTTTTCCATAATTAAGTATATATACTTACAATACAACTCTATTCCATTACTTTCATGTTTTTTTTTTTTTTTCTAATTATTTATGATCAAAATATCGCCTACCGTCAAGATTTTTATATTGTATTATTGTAATGTAACATTTATGTATACCGCATTGTATTATGTTTGTAAAGAAATCTCAATTCAGCTTTATATGGCTGCGACGATTTTTATTGAATAAAGCATATCTTATCTTTATCTTATCTTAACGTTTTATGGACGTCCAAATGTGGTAGGTTTTAGACGTTTTAAAAACGTTTTATTGGACGTTTTAAAAATGTTTTTTAAACGTTAAAATAACCAATAAAAAACCTTTAAAAACCTTTCGGAAACTCTAGACGTAAAAAAAAAAAACCTTTTGAAAACGTTTAAAATATATTGTGGATGTTGTTAGAACATGCAGAAAACCTTTAAGAAACGTCTGGAACGTTCTTAAAACGTTTTTAAAACGTTTTTAAAACCTTGAAATGTAATACAAAACCTTTAAAAAAACCTTTGGAAACCTCTTAAAAACTTGTGAAAACAATATAGTAAATACAAATATGTTTCATGCACCTTGGCCACCATTTGTGGAATGGCACTTTAGAGTGAGGTGTCTCCAATCCAAATCATGCTTTAAAGTAGACTTTACTGGATATCATTAGGATTTAACACTGTATGATGCTCCAGAAAATTTATAGTTTATTGAAAGTATCGTTTGTGATGGTTAGTTATTAATTTATTTGTTATATTTGTACATTCCAATACTGAATTATTATTTTTTTTAATTATTTAATATGAAAATAAAATGAAACACCAAAGAATGAATTTATAACTGTTAAATGGAAGTAATTTCAATAAACACATTTATTTCGATATGTCTAACGTATTATATGCTAATCACCTTCTCATTTGCATAAGGTCCCATTTGGACGTATAAAAAACGTTCATAAAACGTGTAATAAAATAAGTCTCATTATAAGGTTTTGATTAAAAGGTTACATTTTGTAATTTTCTGAAAACGTTCTGTGTTTGCTGGGATGACGTCATCGATCAATCCTCGGCGCGCATCCTCGTTCGTTGATGTGTAAAGATCGTCGTATATGAAATGATTTGAAATGACCGGTAATAAAATTGAGAATGTAAAATCATTAAAAATATTTTATTGTTATGTATTTATTTTTTTATGAATCCTATATATACCCATATATAATGAAACAAACAAATCTCGCTTTCAATATAGAAATCGCCTATAGTATTTTAGTGATCTGTGTTTTTATTTGTTTTTATTTAGTTGCACGTAGAAAACATAGTGATCACTTCTGGTACATGTTTTTAAAAGTTCTAAGTTGATCGATTTATTGAACTGGACGTATATAAAACGTTCTGTAAACGTTATGTACAAAACGTCCACAAACGTTTTGTATAGGTCCTATATCAAACGTTTTGTAAACGTCCTACACAAAACGTTCAATTTTGTAACGTCCAAAAAACGTTTTTTAAACGTTCTCAAAAAACCTAAACTTTGACATAAATGAGAAGTCCAAACTTTAACGTGTTATAAACGTTTTAAAAACGTTCATTTAGGACGAAGACGTACAGGACCTAGAAAAAAACGTTTTGAAAACGTTCTGAAAACGTTCTGTGTTTGCTGGGCAGATATATAAATAGTATAGTCCTCTCTATTATCAATCATTCCCTCTCTGTGGAATATGGTCAATCCCTACGAGTGACACAACATCCAAAACTCGAGTGACAAGACAACTGCAAAACTGCGACATGTTTCTCAACAATTAAATAACGAGATCCAAATTACAGGTGTGCATCCATCATGTTAAGAGTAGTCAGTGATAATTACTTTAAGCAAAAAAAAAAAAAAAAAAAAAAAAAAAAAAAAAAAAAATGGAAAAAGTGAATAGATATAATAAGAGGCATTAAATGCACCATAGTCCCATATGTGCAAATTCCTGTTTGATCAATTATTCAGCGTAAGAAAACTGGATCACGTAATGTTTGAACTTGAATGTTTGGTTGTATTATAAGAGGCCTTTGTGTTGATTTCATATCCTATTTTTTTTGAATTTCCGGGGTGTATGTAAACTTCTGCTTCCACTGTATATTTATTGAAGCCCAATGAAAAAAAAAAATGGTAATCAAATGTTGGTTAATATCTATTGTAATTATGCTGTGCCTATAAACATTGGAAGTAGTACATGATATTCTAATTCTGAAACTGATACACATCTGTTCATGCAAAAGTATCTTCTATTGGTCTAACTACCTGACTGTTAATTCAAAGGCCATGAGTTTGATCCACAGCACCAGCACTTACGTCCCTTGAGGAAGGCACTTTTTCTACATGCTGCATCTAACCCTAGGTATTAACAAGGCAATAGCCAGATTGTGTCTTGACTACACAACATGAAGGTTTCCCCAAGTACATCCCTAACCAAGCCTAATTTCACAAGAAAACCTTGCAAATGGAATTTAACATTTGGCCTCGAATGACCTTTAACCTAAAATGACCTTTGACCTCGCTTTGGGACCCCCAACCATTAGTGCATCTATCACCCAAGTTTGGTTGCCATTGGACCAGCAGTTGGCAATTTAGGCATCATAAGAGAGTCTTGCAAGTAAACTTTGACTTTTGAAATAAAATGACCTTTGACCTTACCATGTGACATCCGATGCCACTATAACATGAAGATCTCCTAAGTGCATCCATGAAGCAAGCTTCGTTAAAAAGGTAGCAACGGTTGCAAAATTATGGTTAGAAGAGAGTCTTGTCAGTAAAATCTAACATTTGACCTCGCACAGCACCGCAACATGATGATACTCCTAGTGCATCTACCATCCATTTTTGGTTTCCATTGGACAAGCAGTAGCCAAGTTATGCATCCTAGAATCTTGCAAGTAAAGTGTGGTGGACGGACGCCGGACGACTGACGTCATTTGGATCTCCAAGTTTCGCCTTCACCGTCAATGGGCGAGACAAAATTGGGTACCCGGTAGAATTGAGAAAGCTGTGTGGTTTAATTGCTTTAAAATGTTTGCGCCTTAGGCTGGGTTTTCATAAAAGTATATGGTATATGTTATTTGCTATACGCTTATGGCCTGCACTGGTCAATTAATCAGATGAACCTGGATAATCTCAGATGAACAGGATTTTCTAAACCTTGTTTTAGCTCTGATCAACTTTGTTTTTCTTCAAATAAATAATTTTTCTTCTCATAAACATAGTTTTTCAAGTGATGAACCAAGTTTTTCTGCTTTTATCAGTCTTTAGAGAAAATTCTAGATTGTCTGAAATTAACCTAATTTTGGGGCATTAGGCGAGCCATAAGCGTATAGCAAAGATTAAATACTGTATACTTCTATGTAAAGCCAGCCTAATGGTGCCCTCACACTAGAGCGTGTTGAGGTAACGTGTGTCTAGCGTTCACGATTTTCACTCAAAATTTGACTATGTCCAAAATACGCTCAAGAACGCTCCATTCTCCCTGCCCAAAATGGAATTTTTAATGAGCACTAAACGACTGAGAAGCGAATGAATAGCGTCAGGGTAACGATGACTGCGCGTGCTTAGCGTCCACCTAACGATTGCCTAGCGTTAACAACGACTGAACAGCGATGCCCAACTTATGTCTAGCGTGTTTAGACGTGTTAAAGAACGTTAGGAAACGCCAAACATGTGCGTATTGAGTAACGACTGCCCGACGTTCGTGTAATGTTAATTGCATTTTCGCGTAAGTTCATGAGCGCGGACTGTCGTTCGAAAATCGCTTGGCAAACGTAGGAAAGCGTTTGCTTTTCGTTGGTATACGCAAAGAAACGCAGAGGAACGCTGAGGTCAATTTTTGATTTTGAACATGTTCAAAATTTTTTGCGTGTAACAGCGTTCTTATAAAGACGCTTTGAAAGCGCTGGGCATTCGCCACTTGATCGTTTAGCGTTTTGGGTGAACGTTCCTTCAAAGTTCGAAGTGCGTCCAACCAACGCAGAACTTTTGTTTATATGTTTTTTGACTCAATTTCCTCATGTCACCAAATGGGGGCGTATGTTTTTTACCTCAATATCCTTATGTCACCAAATGGGGGCGCTTTGTGTTATCGAATAAAATGATTAAAGCTTATTCTGTTGTGTGCTCAGTAGTTTTCCCTTCCTGTTAAGTGCTATTTTTACATGTAAAGTAACTTTTCGGTATAATGAAATATAAACATTTTCGACTTGAAATATACATGTAATTGTTTTCTGTGAATACCAAGGTATAAACGTATCTAAGCACTTTTACATGTTAACAAAAATTTGGTATTTCTATATTTTATTTATCATTTTGGAGCAATTTATTACCTGAAAAATACGAAGTTCAAAAGAACACCAGCAGAATTTACTCTGTTGTACATTAAGCTTGGATACTATTATTATTTTTTATTATTATTATTGTTTATTTATTTATTATTATTATTATTATTATTATTATTATTACTATTGTTTATTTGTTTGTTGTTTTGTTTTTTTGTTTTTGCTCTAGCCACATCATTCTGCTCCAGCTTAAATTTCTTGAATTTGTTTGTCCCCTCTCAACTCTCCGGGAACCTGGCAGTGGCGAATCCAGACGGGGCCGCAGACCCGCACCCCTTCTATGATTAAAAAAAATAATGATTGACGGTACATGTTAAAATTGGAAAAATTTCGCCTGCACCTATTTTTTTCACTCAAATTTTCGGGATGCACCACTCGTATTTCAAAATCCTGGATCCACTACTGCTATGGTTATTTCTTAGACGAAAAAAAAAAAGAAGAAATAATAACACTTGATTGTTAAAGGGTTTTTTCTCTCTCTGTTTTTACCATAACGGTAGAATATTTTTATTATTTATATTCTTTACCAGTCACACTTTTTAATTCAACCCCTCACTTAGACAAGAAACCATTGTTTTTAAAACTAGATTTAAGACCAATAGCAACCCTACACCTCAAAAGCGTTTCATGGGATAGCACCGATGGGGCTTCGGTAAGCCAAAAAAAAGTTGCCAGAATGGTTATCGTGGTGGATGAAGTACTTTTTTTAAAAAAATTATTCATTACCCGGTCATGGTTTAGGAAAAATCCAATATATAAAAAAAATAAATAAATAAAAATAATCATCAAAATTATTCATGAGGCTGGATCAATAAAAAAAAAAATCCAACTTTTTTGACCAACAGTGTAGTTAAAAATGTAATGTTTTCTCTCTCTAGAAAACAATACTATCTTATAACACCCTAATATTGTATTGAGTGTAGATGTAGTGTAAAAGAGTATTACCCCTTCGTCTTGATTAGGGTTGAGAAATTAAAAAAAAATAGTAATCTAATATGAAACAAGCCCGTCCATTTATTTGGTTCATCTTGATTTAAAAAAAGCGCAAGCTGATTTTTTTTTCACCCATCAATTTATTTGAAATAAATTAAGTGCTCAAAAAAAAAAAAAACAAAAAAAAAAAAAAAAAAAAAAAAAAAAAAAAAAAAAAAAAAAAAAAAAAAAAAAAAAAAAAAAAAAAACATAATTATGAGGGGGTAAACACCTCAGGATCATAAAGGGAAAAACAGAACTAAAATGAAAACAAACTGTTTATGCAGTTATCAGAATGCATTGACTGTTCAACACTTTTAACATGCCAATACAATGAATACTATCAATGAATAAACAATTTTGTGCCATAAATTAGAGATAAACAAAGCTTCCCCACAACCTCCCACCCCCCCCCCCCCCCGAAAAAAAGGGAAAAATTATTGCACAATGTTATGTTTCCAAACGATTTTGGGTCTATTACAAAACTTTTTTGAGTTTCAGATCTCAATTTCTCAATAATGTTCTTTTTAGTTTCTTTTTCCTATTTTCATCTTCCAGTCTCTCTCCCATTATATTATATTCATTCGTTATCTCTTTCTCCTCTCTTCCCCTTTCTCTCTCTCTCTCTCTTTCTCTCTCCCTCTCTCTCTTCTGTCTGTTTCTTGTCGCTGTTTTTTCATTCTCTTTTTAACCTCTCTTTCCTTTTTGTCTACCCAGTTCTCCCTATCTGTGTTTCTCTTTCGTTTCCCTTATTCTTTTCCGTGGTTCAAGGCTTTTGGTTTATACCTATTCCTAGATACATCATAATATTTTATTTTCTTAACCAAAATATGAAGGTTTGTTTCTTAAATTACATAAATACTACTTGACGAAAATCTTTCTAAACATACTTCATGGCATGATAGAGTATTATTAATAATAGTTACATTTATGTATCACTTTATACCCTACTCGGTGTTTATAAGGGCTTTTAATGTTAACTAACTATTACCAGGTTTAGTGAGGCGACTCTGAAAGACGCTCGCAGCATTCAAGTATTATTGATAATATAACATCATATAATATAGCTAATTCCCAAATGAAATAAAGATTAAGAGACCACAGTTATATTAAATTACATGTCGATTGATTATCCCATAATCTCTTCTCCGACATAATAGGAAGATTTTATATCATTATTATTTTTTTTTTAATCGAGGAGGAAAAAAACGATGCATTCAAAGATATTGATTAAAAAAAAAATGAAAAGAATAGTAATAAACCATAATTAAAAAAAAAAAAAAAACTTCCAAAAACAGATTAGACAGCGCATACAGAACCTATTGATAAGTGCGTTGTTACGCGCTAAAAAACGCTCAAAACAGTGAACGTGTAATAAATTATGAATTTATCTCAGCGTACATTTGCGTTCAGACGATTAATTGCGTATGGTTAACGAGTAGCAACGCTTTCGAACGTACACACCAAATTCCAAGAACGCTAGTCAAACGTTAGCTCAACACGCCGTAGTGTGAGGGCACCTTAACAGGCAACCAGCTGGAATGCTTTTCACAGTTTGGAGAGAGTGCACATAGTGCAGGATCGTAAAAGAAATAAACTGTAAGCGTTTAAATCATACTATGAAAATAGTAATATTGCCATAATTAAAGGCACCGATTCAACTAATATATTAACCAAACATTTAATAGTGTCGAATTCATCCTAGTCCCAATCTGGATTTCAATAGATGTAACAAAATAACCTTAATGCTAATGTCCAACATCACTGTATACCTCAGCTCTATTTCTATCCTGATGCTGCTGCTGCGGCGGTTGCGCAGGTATCTCACAGACGAGATCAAACTTGGCCATGAGCTCCACCAAAGCCTCCTTCTGCTCCTTGAATCCTTGCCACATATGCTGGATCAGACGGTCCTCCAGGATCCCATCATCTTCTAAGATGGACCACGCATCGCTCATATTACCATCCTGTATATCACAATTAGATATCAATATCAAATATCAATAACATGTAGTCTCAGAAAGACTAGGGTACATACAGGTAATATGGCCCCCTAAGCTCATTTGCCTAATTTGCATAAAATTACAAAGTGACACACAATCTAATCTTTGTTTATATGAATCAATAACTACTGCTCTAACTTTTATTGTAAATAAAAACAATTATCACTGAACCCCCTGTCTGCAATTTTTAAACGTTGACGTCATCACCAAAGTGCCCATATTACCTGTATGTGCAGGTAATATGGGCACATGTATTCAATGTATTAAAAAAAAAACTACAATGACTCTACTATGTCTGGAATTTGCTTAAAATGTTGAAAATCATTAACTTTCAGATATTATTTGAAATTATAAGGCCCTTCAGTAAATAATTTGACTATATATTTCATTGTTTTGTATATTTTTTAAATATTATTTAAATATTATTTTCATTATACAAATCAATATAGGCCTACAATAAGTTATTTATATTGATTATATTCTTTGAATATACCCAAATAATCGTAGCAAAGAGATTGATGCCTCATCCCTATGTCAGGCAAGCATTCAATGCCACATAGCACCCCTTCACTACAACAAATTGACCTGTACATGCTAGTATGATCAAAATGAAACTAGAAGTATAAGCTTACTACATATACAACAATTGAGGTTACCCCCTAAAACACTCTTTCACCATCACATTCTGTGAAATATCAAGTTTTACATCAGGGTAAAAAATTGCCGTAAGTTTTACCTACCTTGTTGGTTTTCAGCAATTTTCTCAGAGAAATTTCGGCATTAGATGCTCTGACGATGATAGATTTTCGTATACAATTTACATGAATAACATTATGGCGCTCACACCGGTCACCGGTCGACGGTCACGACATGATTTGCTTCAGGTGGCCCATATTACCTGCTGGACCATATTACCTGCATGTACCCTAACTCTTATGTGGCTGCAGCATACAAGGGATGTTGATTTTTGAAAACAAAGTATTATTTCCATGCGCAAGACAGCTCAGTAGGCTGTGACCAAGGCGGCTGCAGCTGGCCATATGGTCAGTAAAATGGTTACATATAGAGTGGGTCTCAGAAAAAAAAGAAAAGGAAACGAGACTAGACGGCATGTTACATGTATCAAACATTCATTTCAAGAACTTGTTTTGTTTTGATTGTTTTTTGTTTTCATTTTCTAGCCTTTAATGTGACACCTCAAAGAAACAACGTTCCCTTTATGTTTGAAATAATGTTTTCATATCAAAACAAAAATTTGTTTTCACTTGTTTCCTGCGGTAGTAACAAAGCTGAGCGGCAACAAAATTGCAATACGGCAGGAAGCCACTAAAATAAACCTTGTTTGAGGAAAGGATACTTCTGATTTCATCAATAATATTCTCTATAAATGAAAATGTATCTCACTCTCTTCGCGGGATCTTGGATAGTGATGACCTGCTTGAAGACATCAATGAGCCACTGAGGATTCAGGATTACAATATCTCTCAGAAGAGACTGGTGCTCTACCATACCTTCATAGTACACGATGTAGCCAAGGTCATGGTAGAAATTTAACATTGTGAGAAGTTGATC
>CALNVZ010000490.1:2564-18350 GCA_940671915.1 Paracentrotus lividus | reverse complement strand
CTTCAAATGAAGTGTATAGGAAAAAATACAAAATGCTACAATTACTAATTCGTTTAATTCTAACATTGTTATGGACAAAATTTTGACCACACAATTTCACTTACTTTACTTTTTAATTGTCAGTGTATTCTCAAAACATATTTGAATATAGTTCATGCTATGAATTTATGACCTCCAAACTTATAGTTCACTAACTACTTGGAAATTGCACTGTAATAATAAATCTCAGTTGATAAAAATTATTGGCAAATGAGCACAAATATGCCTGTAGACATCATCATTTTTAACTCTTTTTAACCTTAAACTTGCATGGAGCTGCGGTTATTGTTTTTCTTGTCTTAACGGGGAATCAAAAACTCTGGATCTGGGCAGACTATCTCTCGCAGCCCATGGGCGGCGTATTGGGAACGACATACCGGTACACATTTTTGAAGTGTTCCTTAAAACTTAGGAGGCACTCACAAAATTAATAGCTACTAGCAAATCTCCAAAATGTACACCACTCACTATTAAAACTTCAATTAAATAAATTTTCCTCAGCACAAGAGTCATTTAATTAGATTCAGCATAGACTTTTGGGAAACTCACAGCTGGTAAACATTAAAAAAGCCCTTGTTTATAATTAGTCTCTTAATTTATAGTTTAAAGCTAACAATTAGTTGTATAGTCATGAGATTAAAATTTTTCTCTGATGAAGAGGTATAGTATCTTGTCCATAACGTGATTGGAAAGTCGATATGATAAGCAATGCACCTAAGGAATAAATTTAATTGATGCGAGGTTTTTGAATGTAGAGAAATGATTGAGAAATTTACCAAATCTTCTGAGCAAAGTAACATGCACTCACAGCACTCAACAATGCATGTATGGGTGAACCTACTGGCATGCGGACAAGTGTGCTCACATGTTCGGGACCGCATAATCTTACCTTCTTTGTTCATATTATCATTATGAGTAGGAAATCGAAGAGCCAATCCTTAGTGGATTCTCGTAACGAAGATAGAAATCTATCCTCATCAATATCCTGCTGATACTAAATAATTTGAATAAGCTCACAATTATTCTTTGACCCATAGGTCCACTCTTTATCCCAATTTACTATCTATATTCCCTTTTATTAGTATATTACTTTGACTCAAACTAATATTTGGTCCAGTTTCACAACACAGCAAGAGATAGTGTTGGCAAGTGTTATCGACTGTACATGCAGATAATACTTCGTGGAATACAATTGTATTCCCATTTCGTGTAAGACACCACTACTCCCACAGAGAAAAGAGACGTTACAAAAACTCGTGGCAGGTTTGCAGTACATCAGTTGTCTAACTACTATATTAGGTACTTATCAATAATCATTCATCCGGGACATAATACTCCGAGCACTGGTGAGGAATACATGCCTCCAAGGATTGAGTATGTTAAACACTATGCGATTTTTCCACCGTATCTCTGGTTCATTTGCACTATTAAGGCCGTGATCGCAAGTGTTTTTCCACCTAATCGCGAATCCTCACGCAATGTCAACTACATCACACATTTTAAAAAAAATAATAAAACAAATTCCTTAACACAAGAAAATGACGATCTCATGTATGCTAACTTAACCTGAAAATCTCGAGCTTTCCTAGAGCCCTGGAATCTCGTCCTCTAAACAAAGTGTACATGCACCAAGTATTATATAAATGACACACTCAACATTAGAGAATAGTACCAACAAAACGACACTGACTACGAGATAACAAGGAGCGACAAACCTAGAACCTACTGACCAACTATTGCTATATTTTGTGCCACCCAGCACATAATTTTGTACTCAACAACCCCTTAATTTTTCAATCACACTACGGTGACAACAAAACATGAAGAGTAAAGATATTTAATATTGCAGTTTTAAAATGGAATATTCACGAATTAATATACTGATACTTACAAAGTCAATTCGAGCAAGCTCTGTTTACAACTAATCCAAAAAAGACTCTAGCTGCATCTATATACCATCTTCATTAATCCGGTTCTCATGATAAAGTTGAATAAGGTCACAATTGCTTGAAACAGTTCTTCAATTGAGAGTGGTATGTTGCTTTAAAAAGTTATATCAGGTTTTTTTAGCAACAGAAAAGTGGTCAGATAGATCTGACAAACACACAATATATTCCACAAAGTGTAGCAAGTGTATGGTGTCATGGAGAGCGAGTTACATGTATACACCTTAAAATTCTTTATCTTTTCTCACTGATCAACTCCCAGCTGATTCAGAATCCTGCCTTTATTTCCATATTCTATTACATTTAACCGTCTCTTGATAAGAGACAATTGTTTATGCAACAATATGTACTCTTCATGTTTTCTCACAAGAACATCGTTCAATACTTTTCTAGGGATTTCTCCTCTCCTAGCTGCAGCTAATGATGAAGGAGTTTTGCTAGTACATATTGATTTTGCATTTTTCACATGAGTTGATGACGATGGTAGCGATGCAGCCGATGCTGATGATGTAGGGCAGAGGGATGACGATGATACTGAAAAGGTGTCGCTGTTAGAATGGCTGTTATCTTTATTTTCAAAATTGTTTGCTGTTGTTGGGCTTTCAACATGAATGTCACTTGAGTGGTTCGCTTCCTTACATGTAGCTTGTTTTAATTTTCGAATTTTTTCTCTTCTCCTTTTCAGATATGCACGTCTCTTATCTTTGTTGTGCCTACCCATTAGGCCTACTTCCTAAATATCCAGTATCTTATGATCAGGATGGTACCGTAGCTAGTGATTATTCCTGCAACAAACAAGAACAGAGTTAAGCCATTACACACTGGTTTAACTTTTAACCTATGTACCGCGGTACAGGAGAAATCCTGTGATACCAAGTATCTTTCCCCATATGTTCACTATTTGGATACATGCAGTCGTTAATGTTGATTATCTAATGTGAGGAGGCACTGTAGTCAAATTTGGGTTACACGATGAAAATGGTCAAAAATTAGTACTGACGTTTGTAGCAATGTCATACTCTAATCATTCAATTTTATAATTATAATTTTTACCACACTTTACACTTCGGTTGCTATACGATTGTATGTAGAATTTCAAATGGCACAAGTCTATGAAAATTTGGATTTACTACATTCAGACTATATCTATCAAACTGTGAACCTAGAACTTGCAAACAATGAATTTAAAATTTTGGGCCTTGGTGACCTAGTTATATGAAATGGCTGCAGTACCGTAAAATCGTCTAAATAGGGACAGATTTTGAGGTTTTTGTTATGTGCAGTTTTATTGAAAAGACCTATTTGATTGTTTCATGTGTATTACAATGCTCCTACCTGATACCTTTCGATTGAATGTAAAATCTGATTTACACAATAGTTTACCTAATTTGCATATTCAAATTTATGCTTGTCCCGATTTACCCTCCGCGTTGGGTAAATGGGGACAAAAACTGTTTTCGATTCCTTTTAATTGATTCAGTCCATGGAAACACGGGTTTATGATTATGAAATATTAATATATCGTTCGTTATGTTATATCATTCTTTACAAAACCCTTTTTTTCAGCAAATGTAGTAGTTTAAGAAGTGTTTCTATGATTTAATATGACGATTCAAAATGAAAGAAATTATTTTCTTGTTCTTCCTCGACACCCATTTTGGATGATGTTTTATTCATCGAAATCATATAGTTTACAAAAAGTATAATAATAATGAAGATGTTTGGGATAATTAAGCATTGTTATTGACTTATCATAAAAAATGTTTTCATCAAACCACTTCGCACTTGAGTGAACATGCATAAAAACTAGCTGATGAGAAATATCGGTAAAATATTTTGTTTTTTTCAAAATCTTCAATTCTTCATTTTATGCAAATCACAATATATATACAGTTCATTCTTACTTTCTGTGAGTTGATATCATTAACTATTACCTAATTTTGAAGCTCCATGCTTGAATGATTGCGAATGATCCTATTATTTTCTCAATAAGATTCGAAATTACATAATTTTGCCTGATTTTTGTTTTTTAGACATTGTGCATCTCATTGAAGCATGCGCTGCTCAAAAAGTGATGAATGGTGCTCACTCGCCCGGGCCCCCAACTCTTTACTAAAATTCTAGATACCAATAGTGTATTTATCCCATTTAGCCATCTGTCCCTTTTTACCCTACATTATGGTAGAAAATCGTGAAAGTTCTATTTTTTACTCCTTATCCCCGGAACTTTCGAAAAAGGTTTTATTTCTTTTCTGATAATTTGTGGGGATACTCGAGCGAGGCCTTGACGCTGAAAATGAGGCTTTAAGGTCATCCATTCCAGAGATGTACTCAAAGTTTTGACCAATACCCAAAAAATGATTTTATTTTGCGTGTTATATATTTATCTATTAATCTGCGATAAACCTCAAAATCTTGTATATCCTGACATAAGTTGGAACACCAATACCTATTATTGAAATGTAAAAACAACAAAGCATAGAAATTATAAGAAAGTTTAAATAAATGCGCTGCAAAAACTTTCCGGTTTTTTGTCCCTATTTACCCTCCTCTCCCTATCTAGACGATTTAACGGTACTCAATTTTATTGATGATATGTGATCAGTATGACTTAACAAACTTACCCCTGCAGCGATTTTTTATGAAAAACTAAAATGATGAATTTACAGCCAATTTTTTCTCTTCCGATAATTTTGACGCCGGCGACAATAATTACACTTTTTCTTTTTAATAAGAACATACTTAATAAGAACACTCCTGGAAAACATGTAAATTTCCCGAAAAACCATTGAGTCACCACAAAAATTTCCCTCCATAGACTGCATGTTATTGTTAATCAGCGTTGCCAGATCCCGCAAATCGAATTATCGTACAAGAGGGGCCCCATGATTATCATATTTTTGCGAAAATTATCGTATGATGGAGGTACCTTAGTCCACGCACTTTGTTTTCAACTGCTAAAAAGTCAAATAATTCATTGATTTTATCTAAAATGATTCTCTCTATCAAATGTTTAATATTCCAAAGAACATTTATTCGAGAAAACTAGGATGGAAATGTTTGGCGAATGCGCAAGCCAAGTCGATTCCACGACCGTGTCAATTTTACTTTGGCAAATCTGAACGGGTCATTAGTCCACGCACATACAGTAAATGAATGCAAATTTTCATTTCCCGTCTCAACTAAGTTTATTTTTGATGATTTCATTAAATCATAAAAATACAAGAAACCAATGATTTTTCTTGAAAGTTTCTGTCATATCTCCGATAGGCTTGTTGTTTTCTAGACTGTCCAAGAAATTTAGGGCATATATCGCGTCGCATGCGCGTATTCAAGGGTGCCTGGACTAATGACCCGCGTGGACTCATGAACATCTACAATACTTTTAATACACGCAGCACGTACAGAAATACGCGCGCGTTGACGCGCCCACATGAAGAAATGCGCGCGTGCAAAATGTAACAACAATTTTTACATGTTCGAGTGAACTGAAGAACCTTCACTGTGGGAAATGCAAGTTGGAATAGGCCTACTTGCACGACGAGCGCAAGTGCCGAGTTTTGGAGCATGAATGAGGGATTTAAAATGCTAAAATAGCTTAAATTTCTTCAGCACAAGTCATGAAAATACGAAAATGATGAAAATACGAAAATGGCGAAATTATCGTACATTTAACCATTTTTTCAGTGGAATTATTGTGTAAAATTCCGAAATTATCGTACATTTTGCCCTTTTCAAAATTATTGATCGTACATCATAAAGGCAAAATTATCGTACAAATTAACTATACACAGCCCCGTTGCCGAAGGCGACGGGGCTGTACTTCCACCACCTCCATTTCAGGCGAAATAATCAGCGATGATGAGCGATCAGGTGATTATATGGTAATTTAATCAATCTAATGTTAGAATGTTTTGTAAGGTTTATGATGTTTCAGCGTAACACGACTAAAATGAAAGTTATATAAGAGTTTTCTATTACAATTTGAATTTTCGCGTTGGCTTGTCTTTCTATAGTGTTGACTGTTGGTGCATCGCTGCCATTTTTATGAAGTCATTTTACTGTGCGAAGACGTATGGCAAGACATCGCACGCACGGAGAAATATACGTGATGGCTCAATTTTCCTGTATTTTTCTACATTATTAGTTGATTACTTCATGTGAAACATTCGCAGATGTCACAATTCGAGGAAAACTTCAAAGATTTGATTCAATGTGAGTATGAATTCAAATAAGGTATTTTGACCTCGAAATTTGTGGTCATGTAGATTTCTTATAGATTTTTCAAAACTTCGCAAATATGTCTACTGGTTCGTCAGTATCCCGTCGCTTCGCGACGGGGGCTGGTGTTAGTACAATAAGATAGGTATTATCGTACATCGCTTCTGGCAACGCTGTTTTTTTCCTCCAATATCAAAATTTCCCTCAGTGCAAAGATTTCCAGCACCTGAATTTACAGCAATTTTTCTAAAGGCAAATTATACAATTTACTATACACAGCCGGTTGCGAAGGCGACGGGGTGTACTTCCCACCTCATTTAAACGGAAATAATCGGGTCATCTACTCAAGACGCAGAGCACGAACCGGACGGCCAAAAGTCGACACAAGACAAAAAATCTATTAGACGCGGACGCAGCGAATAAAGACCATTAGACCGACACTAATCAACAGGTCCAGAGACCGACACCACAATAATATGACACAAGGAGACAGAAATTCGCAAATAAGGCCACGACACGACGGTAGAGCAAAACAGCCACGAGAGCGTTACATGAAGTATACCACGAGTCAGAAGTTTCTTCAATTAGGCCATGAAAAGTAAAAGGCGATTATCCAGGGTATCTTCGGGGAACGAAGCCATGCCACCCCCCCCCCTAAAAAAAAAAAAAAAAAAAATTCAATTTGATATAAAAAATTAGGCTCCAATATGTATATTTTTCTAGCTCGCTATTGGCTCTGGCTATTAACATTCAATAAAGAAATGATAGGCAACACACACACACACACACAATAAGTATAAAAATAAAAGGTCTTCATAGAATTTTTACATCGTAAACATTTAGCTTAATTGATTAGGTCTACAATTTATTTTCTCTTCTTCTTTTTCAAAATCTATCAACGTGGAGGGGGGAGGGGGGGGGTGATGAAAAAATTTTCCGAATATAGTTGGTAAAAAATTGAGCCCCCCTCCTGAAAATCTTCCAAAGCCTATGGATTGTTCGAGACGCTGCGTTGGTCCACTGCTTCTTAGTTATCGTTTTATATTATTTATTTGCTTCGCTTCAAATCGTATTCTGTATATTATTTATTGTGTTATTTGTCGACTCTCGATCTTGGAAGTCTAGTCTCTTCCTCTTCCGACCCTTTTTGCTTTTAGAGTCCTTTGCTGACTCGTGGTATACTTCATGTAACGTCGGTCTCGTGGGCTGTTTTGGCTCTACGTCGTGTCGTGGGCCTTATTTGCGAATTTTCTGTCTCGTGGGTCATATCAATTGTAGTGTCGGTCTGTGGGCTGTTTGATCTAGTGTCGGGTCTAGTGGGCTGTCGGTCTCAGTGGGCCTAATTGTTTATAGTCCGATTCGGTTGGCCTATTTACTTTACTGTCGGACTCGTGGGTCGTCGGTTTAGTGGACCGTCGGTCTCGTGGGTGTCGGTCTTGTGGGCTGTACCCAAATAATCTGCGATGATGAGCAATCAGGTGATACTGGTCAATTTAATCAATCTAATGTTAGAATGTTGTTGTAAGGTTTCTATGATGTTTCACGCGTAACACCGACTAAAAATGAAAGTATATAAGAGCTTCTTGACTTACCAAATTGAATTTTCCGTTGGCCTTGTCTCTTCTCATAGTGTTGACTGTTGGTGCCATCGCTGCCATTTTCTATGACGTCATTTTACTGTGCGAAGACGTATGGCGAAGACATCGCACGCACGGAGAAATATACGTTGATAGACTCAATTTTCCTGTATTTTTCTACATTATTAGTTGATTAGATATTCTACTTCATGTGAAACATTCGCAGATGTCACCAATTCGAGGAATAACTTCAAAGATTTGATTCAATGTGAGTATGAATTCAAATAAGGTATTTTTGACCTCGAAATTTGTGGTCATGTAACGTTAGATTTCTATAGATATTTTCAAAACTTCGCCAAATATGTCTACTGGTTCGTCAGTTCCCGTCGCTTCGCGACGGGGGCTGGTCGGTTTACGTACAAATAAGATAGGCATTATCGTACATCTGCCTTCTGGCAACGCTGTTAATTTTCCTCCAAATATCAAAATTTCCCTCCAGCTGCAAAGATTTCCCAGCCATCTGCACCTGGTGGCCGAGTTACCCATTTTTTCCGGGGCTGTGGACAAACATTTTGATGTCAAAGGGTGGTAAAAATCTTGAACCCCTTGGCTTACTCTGGAGCAATTTTCAAATTTCTAAAAAAATATTTTGCTTGATTTAAATATTTTCCGAAAAGATTCAGCAACATAAGTCACACCAGATTTTAGCTCCGATCCAAAGATTATTCTGACCAATTTTCAGCCAATAAAAATTCGAATTGGTAAAGTTACAGCTATTTTTAAAGGTAGGGTGGCAAGATTACAGACAGGCATGCATGCTACGTTGAACTGTCAAAAACATGCGGGAAAACGCGCGCCGGACCCAGATTCAGAATTAGAAAGTAAGCTTAAGCTTACCCGAGAAAGTTTCGAATCGATCAATTGATTTTGCCTCTTCTGGTCCTTCATATAATTGAAACTAATAAAAGCATGATTGAAAGACCTGGTCTTTAACTTACGTCTAAATTTCAACTTACCAGCATAAAAGAAAAAGACAGGCTTGGAACTGGAAGAGGAAGAAGAAACGGAGTCGAGCTGCGCTACGCGCTGCGCTCTCTCTAGCTCTCTCAGCAAAGAATATATAGTGGAAGAAACTTTACTTCGAGGGTAAAGGTGTAGTAGATCGAGCGATTTAGCGGCTCGATTTTTGTACGGTCTACGGTACGTGCGTATTGCACGTGAAAACGGATTTTTTTTTTTTCCTGTGTCATATTTCGCATATTATTCTACCTTTTTAATTTTTGATTTTTGGATGAGAGCAAGGTTGAGAAGTTCGAGATGCATCCTCGCAACCTTGATTACCAAGTAAACCTACCAAAAAAGCAGGTTACTATGCCTCCTTTTGAGCATTGTAGCCGCAATATGTTTTATACGTAAAACAACCATTTCCAAAATGGATAATTTCCCCCTATTATTTTCTTGAAAAGATTAGAAATGTCGATTTTATCAAATTTAAATAAATTTTCTATTATAACCATGCATTTTAAACTCTTGACAACCCCCCAAAAAAGTCAGTGACTATGCCTCCTGTTGGGCATGACAAGTTAGTTATAACACGTAAGTCTATGTACTTACACAATATTTTTAATTGATCACGATTCCCCTTTTATTTATTCAAGATGACTGAAAATGTCGTTTTTATCAAATTTAGATAAATTTCCTAATAAAATCGAGCATTTTAAACTCTTGAAGACCTCCCCAAAAAGCAGGTGACTATGCCTCCTTTTGCAGCACGAAAAAAATTGTAACTGCCTATGTTTAACACGTAAAACACATTTTTTTCAAAATGGATTATATTGCCCTTTTTCGTTGAAACAATTAAAAATGTAGATTTTATGAAATTTCGATAAATTTCCTAGTTTAATCAAGCATTCTAAACTCTTAACGACCTCACAAAAAAGTCAGTGACTATGCATTACTTTTTGGATTTTCACATAGAAATCTGAGTTCACACGTACATTCCACCTCACGCATGCGCGAGACTGATTGAAGAACACTGTATTTCCAATGTACCAATGATTACTAACACCGCTGCCACATATTTACGTGCGTACCTGCGAACTAATACCCTCCGTTATATCTCTCTTGCTCAGCTCTTGGCGCGTAAATTGTCTCTTCACACAACAGATGGCACAAAAACCAATTATTTAGGGTGGGTATGAGCAAATGATGAGTCCTCATAATTCATTTCCCACAATATGGCTTATTCTCACGTCCTTTCTGGCATGTAAAAAATCACTTTAGACGACTGTTTCTATGTGGACATTAAAATATCCACAAGTACCATACGGGTCCACACAGCACGGCGAGAATTACATAAAATGTCCACATATAAACAGTGTAATAAAAATATATTATTCCTATTTTCGTCCTTAAGGCGAATTTCTTTGTTTTCTCTATTCAGATCGCCCCCTCTATAGAATTGGCGTTAAGGGAATTATTCGCCCTATAGAAAGTCGCTAAGGGAATGCTGACTGAAAAAGCTATTCTTCTCAGTTCCCCTTAAGGCCCGTTTTAGTAAGATATAATATATATATAAATATATTACACACCCGCAGTCCATTGCTTCCACATATTTATAGAATATGGATGGCTGAGGTTGATACAGGAATATTGGACGAGCTTTGCACAAATATTGACGAGTCGAAGACGAGTCAATATTTTGAAAAGCGAGTTCAATATATCCTTGTATTGACCGAAATAGACATCTAATATTTTATTATTATCTATACAGAGATTTAACAATAGGCCCCCCACGTGTTTTAATCAAATTTATATTCATTTAGATTCTCAACCCCACCCACAATTTTTCTGGAAAACAATTCACAATTAAAATTAAAAAATATAAAAAAAAAAAAAAAAAATTGCCCCAAATCGCCCCCTCCCAAAAAAATGCCCAAATTTTATTCTTTCTTTTTTTTTTTTTCTTTTTTTTTTATTCTGAAAAATTGGCCCCACAAAAGTGGCCCCAAAGACCCCCTTCAAAATTTTAAAATGCCCGCAGAAAAAATTAATCGCCCCCCCCAAAAAAAAAAAAATTGCTAAAACGCGTACAATTAAGTGCGCGCAATTCATTTAACGCGTAGGCCTAGCTCAAATTTAATGGCTGAATTTGTGACGTACAAAGGAATTAAGATAAATGAATGTAATGTGTCGCTGCATTTTGGGATTCCCCTCTTGCTGCTCAATATTTTCGATATGGGCAGCGAGGCCACAGTATTGGGCGAGTTCAACGAACTTTGTAAAGTAGGTCAAGTTATGAAGTGCATCAACAAAATAACACTTGTAATTTGGCTCTAAAACCTCTGTATGGATAATAATACAGAATATAAAGTCCATGCTTATTTATGAATGCCTACTGCCTATCTGTCAAAACAGCTCATAGAACGCTTCCAAGGTGCAAGAAGAAGAAAAACCATGCTAACAGGCGAAGTATTTAGATTGGCTGATCAGCGAAGAAATGTTAAGTCACAGGTTTGAAGAACAAAGATCAATGCAGTGAGTATAGTGAGCTGAGCAGACGAATCAACGTCAAAATACGAAGGAATAAACGTCGTTCATTACATGAAATGTGCGGAAGTGGAAAGAGATTGCCGTACAGGGAACGCCAAAGATATGTACAAAGTATCAAAGATCTAACTTCCAACCTGTCCAAGACTGAACGTGCTGAAGGATGAGAATGGAAATATCCTTACGGAGGACATTGAATCAAATCAAGATGAACAGTATGTGAAAATTATATCACAGAAGACGAAGCTGAGAAGCTGATTTAACCAACATTGAAGACAACAATATGTTGGACAATGAGCCTGATATCTTAATCAGTGAAGTCATTCATGCAATGAAGAAATTGAAAATGGAAATCTCCAGGTGTAGTGATATTCAGGCTGACTACTGAAAGAGTGACGAAGAAGTGTTGAAATCATTCATAGACTCTGCACAAAATCTGGATTAGAAAGGAATGGCCAGCTGATTGGAAGAAGGCAGTGTTCTTACCCCGCCGAAGAAGGGAGATACACGTGAATGTCTAACAATCGAACTATCTCTTTAATTCACACGCAGCAAAATTCTCCTTAATGTGATAGTCGAGAGAATAGAGAATCATCTCGAAAAAGAATTACCACCAGAACAGCGGGATTTAGGAGGGACAGAGGAACCAGAATCAAATGCCAACATGAGAACCTAATGGAAAAAAGCATGGAGTTCCAACATCCGCTATATCTTTGCTTCATTGACTACTCCAAGCTTCGATTGCGTGCGCATAAGCAGCTATGGCGAATAATGACAGAAATGGTTTCTCCAAACATATAACTGAATAATTCGTTCACTATATGACAGCCAAGTAGCCACCGTGACTGAAAGTGTGACAGTGAATGGTTGAATTGGACAAGGCGTTCGTCAAGGCTGTATTTTTCACCTTACCTTTCAACATATACGCCGAATAACATGAGAAGTGCACTTGATGGAGCTGCAGGTAGTGTATCTATGGTGGGAGAAAATAACAAATCTCGATATGCTGATGATACAACACTCATTGCGAGATCGGCAGAAGAACTCCAGAATCTCATTGACAGAGTCAAGTTACACAGCGAGGAGTTAGGACTTCGTCTCAACGTTAAGAAAACCAAAGTCATGATCTGCGGAGGAGATACAAACAAGGTGGTGACGGTGGATGGAAAAAATGTGGAAAAGTTGAATCTTTTAACTTCCTTGGTTCATATATAAGCAACAAAGGAGGAAGTTCTCAGGAAATCAAGAGAAGACTAGCCATGGCGAGACATCCTGTATTACCTTAAGCGATATATGGAAGGACAGAGGGATATCGAGAAACTAAAATACACATTATGCAAACGCTTGTTTCCCAATTGCATTGTATGGATGTGAGACATGGTCGGTGGGAATGGCTGATAGGAAGAAAATATTAGCGTTTGAGATGTGGTGTTGGCGGAGGATGCTGAGAATATCCTGGACGGAGCATAAGACAAGAATACGTACTTAACCAATTGGGCAAAACCTACGGTGGTTAATAAGATAGATCGTAGCAAATTGCAATATTTTGGTCATGTATGCAGACGACAGGATAAACATTGAAAATAATTATGCAAGGTGGCATTGAAGGTAGTCGGAGACAAGGCAGACAGAAACTGAGATGGACAGATGGCATTAAACAATTACAGGCCTCTCCCTAGTTATATGCTTCACAAGAAGACGAAGCTGAGGAAGCTGATTTACCAACATTGAAGACACCAATATTGTGGACAATGACCTGATATCTTAATCAGTGAAGTCATTCATGCAATGAAGAAATTGAAAAATGAAATCTCCAGGTTAGATGATATTCAGGCTGAACTACTGAAAGAGAGTGACGAAGAAGTGTTAAATCATTCATAGACTCTGCAACAAAATCTGGATTAGAAAGGAATGCCAGCTGATTGGAAAAGGCAGTGTTCTACCCCTGCCGAAGAAGGGAGATACACGTGAATGTGCTAACAATCGAACTCTCTTTAATTTCACACGCAAGCAAAATTCTCCTTAATGTGATATCGAGAGAATAAGATACATCTCGAGAAAGATTACCACCAGAACAGGCGGATTTAGGAGGGGCAGAGGAACCAGAAATCAAATAGCCAACATGAAGAACCTAATGGAAAAAGCATGGAGTTCCAACATCCGCTATATCTTGCTTCATTGACTACTCCAAAGCCTTCGATTGCGTGCGTCATAAGCAGCTATGGCGAATAATGACAGAATGGGTTCTCCAAACATATAACTGAATTAATTCGTTCACTATATGACAGCCAAGTAGCACCGTGAGAACTGAAAGTGGTGACAGTGAATGGTTTGAAATTGGACAAGGCGTTCGTCAAGGCTGTATTCTTTCACCTTACCTTTTCAACATATACGCCGAATATATCATGAGAAGTGCACTTGATGGAGCTGCAGGTAGTGTATCTATTGGTGGAGAAAGATAACAAATCTCAGATATGCTGATGATACAACACTCATTGCGAGATCGGCAGAAGAACTCCAAATCTCATTGACAGAGTCAAGTTACACAGCGAGGAGTTAGGACTTCGTCTCAACGTTAAGAAAACCAAAGTCATGATCTGCGGAGGAATACAAACAAGGTGGTGACGGTGGATGGAAAATGTGGAAGAAGTTGAATCTTTTAACTTCCTTGGTTCATATATAAGCACAAAAGGAAGTTCTCAGGAAATCAAGAGAAGACTAGCCATGCGAGATCATCCTGTATTACCTTAAGCGATATATGGAAGGACAGAGGGATACGAAAGAAACTAAATAACACATTATGCAAACGCTGTTTTCCCAATTGCATTGTATGGATGTGAGACATGTCGTGGGAATGGCTGATAGAAGAAAATATTAGCGTTTGAGATGTGGTGTGGCGGAGGATGCTGAGAATACCTGGACGGAGCATAGACAAATGAATACGTACTTAACCAAATTGGGCAAAACCTACGGTGGTTAATAAGATAGATCGTAGCAAATTGCAATATTTGGTCATATATGCAGACGACAGGATGATAACATTGAAAAATAATTATGCAAGTTGCATTTGAAGGTAGTCGGAGACAAGGCAGACAGAAACTAGAGATGGACAGATGGCATTAAACAATTAACAGCCTCTCCCTAGTTCGCTCATCACCTGGCACAAGACAGAGCTATTGGAAAGCATCATCAACAGGGTCACAAAGGGTCAGACATGACCTGTATGACATCGATCGATCGATCTGTCAAGATACATAATCTTGTGGCTATTGCAGTCTTCTCTGATCCCCAGGAAAGGAAAGATTTTATACGGACTAGTGTATTTAATAAAATACATATCATACACACATCACAGTTTTAACTTGCTCTTGCTTGAATGTGGTGATTATGTACTGCTCAATAAGATCCATGCTTGTTACTGTGCATTCCTTCAAATGTGCACACCTTTCAAGGGGTGCATATGGCGATGATTACTTGTTTGTTCAGATGTTTGCTCCATTTGGACACAATTGGAGCCTGCTTCCCTGTTAAACCCATTTATGACTTCTCATTGATGTCCTTGTCATGGCCCCCCATCAGAAGATCAATGCCTGCTTGAAAATGTTGTAATACAACCTGAAAGAAAACGTTAACTTTTGTAAAAAAAAAAAGAAAAAGCACCTTATTTACCTGGGTAGATACTCCTTGAGACGTGTAGGCTGCCGTCTGTATTCGTGAAAACGAAGAGGCGTAAATCATGGCGTCATTGAGTGAACTATGCAGAATAGGATTAGGTCCTCGCGATCTCCATTTGGCATATGTCTGGGTAGATGATGAGAGTTTACAAGGTGGATGTTACGAGCGCTCTCTCTTCGATCCCCAAATCAATGAAGCCTTCATCAGAATGGTTCCTGTATGCTTATTAGAATTTCTCCTAAACCATAGAAGAGAAGTTATTCATTGAATGGATTTCCATTAATGTTATTTCTCATTCTCAAGTTCATTGGCTTTCTTGAATTATGTTTAATTTCGGGAAGTTTTTTGTGTTCTACTCAGTAATCTTTAGGAGATGAATGATACTCCTGTTTCAAGTTAACCCATTTCCATCTTTTGACGGACACGTCCTTTGTCAAATATGAAGTTTACCACACATCAGGTTGAAAATCTGAAATTTGTTGCTGGAGACAGCAAGCAGTTTTGATTGAAGTATGTGCCTTGAATCTTTTAGGTTACTGTTCTGGTTATCGATGGCTGTTATACATCTATTCCAGATTTTGGTTTATCTCTTCCCCTTGGATAATTACATGTAGAAGAATGAAACAATATCCTTAGCAATATTTCATTGTAAGAACATCTACTTTTTTATTCATAAATACATAACATGATCATCCATGCTCTTACAAAATACATTGTACATCAAGCAATACAAAATACATGTATACACCAACAACATGAATGCCACAAATTTGTAAAAA
>CALNVZ010000489.1:0-21403 GCA_940671915.1 Paracentrotus lividus | reverse complement strand
ATAGAGGACAAATGGTGTATATAAAACAAGGCATGCCATGAAGTAAAACAAAATAATCATGCCATGAATATTTCGGTCATATAGCGTTGAAAAGATTGGTCATATTAAAGAGCTTCAAACACAAGGAGACACATCGCAAGGGCAATAAAAAATAATCTTCAAACAAGGAGAAGAGGAGAAGTCACGTGTCCTATTGAACCCAAGTGAAGTTGTAAAAGGATACCAGGTATAAGTCTGGTGCATTAGCTAACTTCAAAGCCTGGAAAATCTGTGAAAGAGCTTTCAAATACCATATCATAATGGAATAACTATATTGGTAAATTTTACATCGACAGGTATCGAGGTACGACTACGACTATGATTATAAATGTGAGGCGGAAGGGAAAGCGGTAAACGGCACCTCATCAATGACGGCTTCATTCGTGGTCGATATGCCTAAAGGTAAACACATACTGAAATTCAGAATCATATAATCTCAATCGCCTGAGTCTAGGAAAAATACATTTTACAAATGGGTTGGAATGATAGGGCATGGTACAATATATCATCGTAGCTTAATTTTCTCATCGATTTCCTCAATTGGTAAGGTTAAGAAACTTTTCTTACCAAAAAATGGACGAATGCATGCGGTAAATAGAGTTGATAAGATTTTGCTGTACATTTACTTGCATGTAAATATAGGATTTCCCAGTCAGTTTCAGAAGCTCGTCACTCCATTTGATAAGTGGTTCATTCAAGTTAGGACGATTTAGCTATCAGTCGATTTTCCGGAGATCATATTCCCTTTTTCCAGCAATCATTTACATGTTTCATTGGTTCAAATTCCGATTAAGGGCACTATATACGTAAAACAGTAATTCAATTTAGCAGAGACGTTGTTATGATTGCGCAATACCGCCATTTCAACTTACAGTAATTAGCATTCAAATTAGGAGTTAAATTTATAGCTGCAGGAAATGTTTTTGTTCTTGATCATATATTTTTTTTTCATCAAATGTTTGCGAATTGCCATTAGCAGATCCGTAATTGAGTATGTACCTTATATTACGGCATGTGCTTAAGTACATTTTTCCAGTTATTAATTAGTTCATGAAATTATTTTTCCCCCTACATTTCCTCTTTTTACTCAGGTAACAATTTATCTTGCCATAATACATAGTCAACACACTAAAACCCTTCCACATAACAAATTAATTCATGCGCGCATTCAGGGGGGGGGGACGACAGGGGTAGTGAACAGGGGCACCAAAACAGGAGAAAGAAATCTTGAAGAAAAAAAAGAGAGAAAGGGAAAAAGAGCGGGAAAGGGGGAAACAAAGGCGTCATAATGGTCGCCAATTCTATCTTAAATTTAGGGGGCGCCAAATTAACAGTAGGGTAAACTAAGGGGCGCCAAATAAACCTTAAAATGAGGGGCGCTATACTGATCTTAAACTATAAGGGGGAGCCACTTCGATCTTAAATTTAGGGGGGGCGCAAAACTGATTTTGAATTTAGGGGCGCCATAGTTATCTTTAACTTTAATAGGGGGCTCCAAATTGACCTAAAACATATAGGATCTTAAATTAAGTTGGACGCTACTTTGATCTTGAATTAGGGGGCCAAATTGATCTAAAACCCAGGGGCGCCAAAGTGATCTGAAACATTTGTGGCGACATATTGGCGTTAATTCGATGATAGATACAGGGGCGCCAAATCGACTGAAGCTAAGAGGCGCCAGATTGACCTTAACTTAGGGGTGCCATAATGATAAAGTAATTAACCAGAACTAAAAAAAAAAAAAAAAAAAAAAAAGAAATATTAATTTTTGTTTCATCATACACTCAACAGTAAAAGAAATGTTTAAAATGATCTAAATCTCAATAAAGAGAAAACGTTATATTTTTCATTATTATTTATTATTATTATTATTATTATTATTATTATTATTATTATTATTCTTATGGAATAGATATAAAGCTTCAGAAAAGGAAATCGCTATTTTAAATGTTCAGTCTAAAAGTAACCACGAATTTAAAACGATTTGCCAAATTGTATACCAACTTGGTTTAACCAATGCCACAGTTGATTGCCTCAGCGCGGATTTGATTGCGGGATCGCACGCATTCCATCCGATTTACTAATTTGATTGCTTTTGAGGGGGATTTTGATTTGAAGGCTTTTAGTACCAAAGCGAAGGAACTAAGTTGGAATTTGAATGATGAATTTGACGCAGTAGAAATATTTTGGGAATTTGAATGAACTGATTATCGAATGGAGTGACGAACTTCTGAAACTGAGTGGGAAATCCTATATTATAGTTTATCCAGTATTGCGAAGAATATTGACTACGTGCAATTACCGTTAGATAAAATCGCTCAATCAAGGTCATTATTTAAAATCTCTAGAAATGTTAAAAGTGTTTGCATAATTACAAGTTAAGTTAAGTCTGTAGATTTGTTACTCCTTACTTTGATAACACATTGTATCATTGTGTTGTAAATATTCATCAGTCCGAAAATAAATTGATTACAGGGTTTTATTTTTGTTGTAATATCTGCCGAAATGGCATCACCAAAGGAGAGTCAGTCGTTTACTTTTACGTCAATAAAAAAAACTACATGAAATTCCGTTTTGCATAATTCAATGATAAAGTGTAACAATAACCCTTTCAACGAAATACATCTATTTTTTCTTTTCAGGAGGACTACATGGAGGCTTCATAATTCTTATAATAATAGTAGTAGTCATCACGCTCGTTGTTGCAATCTGGGTAATTTATTATAAAAGAAATAGCCTCCCTTGTATAGCAGAAGGTGAGTGTTCTATCCTTGTTCTTAATCATAATCATTTTGTCAGGCAGGGTCAGTAATATATATATATATATATATATATATATATATATATATATATATATATATATATATATATATATATATATATATACAGTGGTGGCCAAAATTATTAGAACTCCAAGCATATTTAAATGATTTTCGTAATTTTCATTCAGTTGACCATTTAAATACCTATAAAATGGTTGGAATGTGTCCGATTTCATCATTATGCTTCGAAAACTAAATGACAAAGCCATGCGTTGGGAACTCGCCCCCAAGTCGCCTTTTTTATGTTACACCACCAATTGAAAAATATAAAAATCTTGCCCTTTTCAAGATCAAAGTGTCATAACGTTAAACATTTTAAGCCTCTCCCTACAAAAGTATTTATATTCTGAAAGAAAATTTCCTGAGGATGCCAAAAATGGCATTCATAACAACACAGGGTAGAGTAGTTACATCTTATGTGGGGATTTTAAATTATTTTTGAAGGGCCCCAAAATTTTAATTCAGTGCCCCTATTTAAGTCCCCCGTTCCAATGACCCTTAATATTTCAACATATTTGAATTGCTCATGAAATTTCCTTTAAAAAAATATACATTTACAAGGAGTGTCTTCATCAAATGAGAAAATAGTCTTAACCTTCAATTGGCATGGTTATTTGGGTCATCTCACCCCCAAATTTTCTGAAACTTAGCATTTATTTGAGGTATATTAGAATAAATAAGCCTGCTAAGTTTCATACTTTTACTTCAAATACTTTTTGAGCAATCGGCATATGTAATTGGCATTTTACTTTTTTGCATTTGGACTACATGTTTAATACACAAGTCTATGGGGAAACCAAAAGCGCATAGCCCAACTATTTTATTATGCGCATTACCAGATGGTCGAAACTATATAAATTTGGTATCAACATATACGTAAGACGCTATGCTAAAAAGTCATGAAAGCTCATGGCACACAAAAGATATCTTTAAACTGATTTCGGCAAATGAAATAGGGCATTGATAATTCCATAGACTTTGTGTAGGTTCAGGTGTTCTAATAATTTTAATAATTTTCATTCAGTTGACCATTTAAATACCTATAAAATGGTTGGAATGTCTCCAAATATCGTCATTATGCTTTCAAAAATAAATAACAAAGCCATACGTTGGGAACTCGCCCCCAAGTCGCCCTTTTTCTTTGTTACACCACCAATTGAAAATTTTAAAAATCTTGCCCCTTTCAGGATCAAAGTATCATAACGTTAAACATTTTAAGCCTCTCTAGGTTCAGGTGTTCTAATAATTTTGGCCACCACTGTATATATATATATATTTATCATTTTCAGGGGATTTTCAATGAAATCAAATAATTCTTAAGAATCCTTTTACGCTTGCGCCTGCCTTGCAGGTGGCCTATTTCTTCGTTGTTTAATTTCAATATCATCATTTTAGAAGTATATACAAAATATTAACGACAATATAGGGACAATAAACCGAACAAGAACGTGCTTAGAAAATACCTGTCTTCAATATAATGATTTTTCCTAATTTTGTTTCCCTGTTATATGACTTAACGGCCTTTCGTTTATTCATTCGTGTAAATAATGATGATAAGATTGCTTTTCTATAGATACATCTGATCCAAGTGCCTCAGACGCTCTTGACATGGAAGAAATTCAACGTAAGTTAAATCATTTTGGTCAAATGACTTGTATTACAAGCAAACAAACAAAAAATACCAAACATGATAACGTAATATCGATCATGCTTGAGTCCCATAAAATGCACAAGTTTCTCTGTCTTGAGGATACAGATTTTGCATACTAATATTTGATTCCATTACCTATTGAATGTACATGCAACATGTGCAATGGGCTTGGCTTGGTCAGTGCAACTCCACCATCATGACCATAGACTCAATAAATTTAAGACGTTGTTCTTCTGTAAATGATTTATACTTGAAGTAAATGCAAATTTTTGAAGAAAAAAAACCACAAAATTCAAGATCCCAAGACAGAAACAAAAACAACACATTCAACCAAACAAGAATAACCAACGAGATATTTTGTCATGAGGGCAATGAAGGAGGGGTTGGGGGAGGGGGAACGTATCCTGACGAAAAACTCCACTATGATACACGATTATATCTTTATGATAGAGCATAAATTAAAAGGATTAATAGTGAATTTGAAGGAATTTACTACGACCATTGAATAACATCTCACATGATATACAGTGTGTTTCAAATAAAAGGTAATCCGTATTTGGAGGGCCCATGTTCCATGCTCATTTGTTTTTGCTGTTTATATGTAAATTATAATTAAAAAGGAACTCTCCACCTTTCCAATAATAGTTTTCTCGAATCATAAATGTAAAGCATAATTGACTAAATTGCAAATGAAAATGGCAAGTTTCCAAGTTTTAAGAAAATGAAAGAAGACTGAGTGAATGCTGTTCCTGCTGCCCCAGAGCATTGAATAGGATTGCGTGCAATGATGTGTGACTCCTTTGAAAGCATCCACCCTGTCTTTCATCCTATGACAAAAACTCGGAAAATGGATTTTGTACCTGACACCTTCATTTGCAATTTATTCGATTATGCGTCACATTTATGATTTAAGAAAGGTATCATTGTAAAGGTGATGAGTTCGTCTTCAATCATATGACAGAAATAAATATCCAAAATGGATTAGCTGGGAATATAGCCCCTCCAAAAATGGATTACCTTTTATTTGAAACGCACTGTATTGTATTTTGTTATGATCCTAAAGCGTTAAGTAAAATTGATACGCTCCGAAAAGTTGTTCGAGACTACATCCCTGGTAAGCTGACAGATAGAGTGTTAAAGAAAGAATGCACACCACTTCCATCTTGTATCACATTGGCAATTATTGGAGACACATCTGCAGGCAAGTCTTCGACGATCCGATCGATCAAATATGCATACTCAGGTAAGTAGAAACGTCCAAAACACATGACACCGCAATTTGCATTACATGTAACCAATTTTCAACTTTTACTAATTCTTCATTAATATGAAATATATAAAAATCAGCTTGAGAAGCAACTGAATTAGTGTCCTCCGCAAAAAGAGCAAAGTGAAAAGGTGAAGAAATATTACATAAATCATTTACATTAATACGAAATAGGAGATGGTCCAATGTGGAGCCCTGGGGGACACCATAAAGGACCCTCTCGTTTATATGAGAAACAAAGTAATTGTAAGCGGTATGGTGAAAACGATTACATAAATAATTATGAAACCGTGTAAGAGCAGTACACGTATCCCAAATTTGGACAATTCAGCAAGTAAAATATTGTGGTTAATTGAATCAAAAGCTTTAGAAAGGTCAAGAAATATCCCAATGTAAATTAGCGTACATCTCGATGACATGGTCATGAATATCAATTAAAGCGTATTCAGACGATGAGTTTGCTCTAAAGCCGTATTGTGAATTATGTAAAAGATTATTTCTAATGATATGGGATATGAGCCTATTGTACATTAATTTCTCTAGTATTTTCAAAACACATGAAAGAGCGTAATTGGTCGATAATTAGAAATGTGCACGTAGTAATCCAAACCCCGACCATTATCAGCTATTATGCGGCGGTCACAACTCGTCGTAGGCTACGGGGCACGTGCCATCAACGTAGCCTGCGTTGCATGTACAATGCACGCACAGGTCCTTGGCCAACTTCTGCGATTCCTGCGTTTCTGTATAAGGGTATTGTAAAAACTTCCTGTACGTCGTACATGCATTGTACCTGCAAGGTACCTCCGCAGCACGAATTTTCTACGAAATCCGTCGTAGGGAGTTGCACGTCGAAGGTACGGCGAGTTGTGACCGCCGCATTAATAAGAAAATACAAATTCACTTCATTGGAATAAAATTCTTAACATCCAACATTTAACTATATATTTTTATTTTATTAAGCATTAGTCGTGTTTAAAGTGAAAAATATTATATAAGTCGGGTCCAGGATACATGGAAAATGATTTAATGCTCTAGCACAATGTTCTATACCGGTACAGTACGATCCAGAAAACAAAATGGATACTCAAATTTGAGAGCTTCGAATTAAACTTTTAAATCTTAATTAACATTAGTCTTTATGTCATGTTAAATAGTAACCCAAGCTGCTGTCTACTTTCTACAATCAAAAGCCGATAAACCAAAGAGGCTATGAACTATTGTCCTCACTGACTTTTCTAAGGCATTCGACCTTTTCGATCACAATATTGCAATTAGAAAATTGCATGAACTTGGAGCCACACATCATTTGATTCCGTGGATAATTAGCTTTTTATTCGGCCGAAACCAGCGAGTGCGTTATAAGGGTCATCTATTTGGGACACTCAGCACTGGGGCAGGAGTTACGCAAGGCACCCGATTAGGTCCACTGATATTTATTGTTCTTATCAATGATGCACTCGACCAAGCACTTGTTCCAAGGTGGAAGTATGTTGATGACTTGACCATCGCAGAAAGTCGCCTTGTCAACACACCAAGTATCCTACCTGATGTTCTGAAGTCGTTAAAAGAATGGTGTCGTGGGGTTAAATCCATGGACTTTGCTCCATGGTTAAATCCAAGGAAATGTCAAGTAATGCGGGTCTGCTTTGCTTGCAATCCACCTGCTCCAGAGTTGATCGAGATAAACGGTTCGGAGCTCCAAAACTGCACAAGTGTTAAACTTCTTGATGTAATGCTCCAGAACGATCTAGTGGGATGAGCACGTCCAGTATACATTGTAACAAAAGCGCCACGGAAGATTTATATCCTCCGTGTCCTTAAGCGCTATGGTGCTTCAACTCTTGACCTGTTTACCGTATCCGCCCACTGCTTGAGTACTGCTGCCCCGTTTGGCACTCTTAATTGCATTGACGCTCCAGCGGCAATGCTATGTTATCGTTCCATATTCCTATTCCGCCATCTTCTTCTTCTTTTTCTTCCACAAAAAGCCCTTCATTTAACACGTGAACCTTGTTATCCCTCCCCAGGTCCCATCGCTCAACCAAATTCATTCAAACTTCATACACACATCCTCTATGATCCATTATTGATCCCCTGATATTTCATTTTCCAAAATCACTCATCCATGACCGTCCATCCGCCATTTTGTCAATTTCGGGCCATCTGAAAGCCATTTTTCCAGCCTCCATATCTATGTTATTATAAACGCTACAGACTTCTAACAAAATCCATTGAATAGGCTATGAGTTTGCCTTTCATATGTATCCAATCACTTTTCATTTAAAAAATATCTTCATATTTTAAATTAATTTCAAAAATCAACTCCGTTATGAAATAAAAAATTGTGACTAAAAACACACAAAAATGGCTATAACTTCCGGAAATCAATTCCATTTTGCTTCAAATTTTCAGGGCATGTTATTCTAATAAATGTGCACACACTCTACATGTTTCACGCTCCAGAAAATAAGCAAAATACAAATAGAGCCCTCTGAAGTTTCAACATTTGGCTAAAATCCAAGACGCTGCATCTGCGTTGTGCCTTGATGAAACCGTACCCTTTTTTGGATTTAGGGACTTTAGACTATGTTCTTTCCGGCAATGTAAAGAAAAATATATCGATTCATTGACCAAATTCCTCAAAAATGTTGTGGAATGTAAAAAATTATCGATACTAGGAAATCAAGTTTAACTTTCCTTAAAATTGCGAATATTCAGTCTAGGGGCTTGAAACTTGGCAGGCATATGTATAAATACATTTCACAACTATCTGCCAATTTTCGTAAAATTTGATGACGTCATCGAAAAGTTATGGACAAAAAATTTACAATGCATTACGTAACAAAGCATTACGTCATTGTCGTTCGATATTTGCTTTTAAAATTGACATCACAATGACCGCACTGAAATGCCTTTCCATTGATACCATATATAATATAGGTTGTCACAGAAAATTTTGAGTAAATCACGTTTTTGTAGGAGCCATTATACCCGCTTGCCTAATAATTGCAATTTGGACAGAACCATGTGAACGCCGGATAGTATGGAGAGCGGAGTTTTTTTTAAATTGCACTGTAGTACATAAACCGTTTTCGTTCAACACACTAATCTCGCATATGTAAAGCCTACTTGCGTTTTCCAATATATTTCAAAATATACGTTTAAATTTTAATAGTCCTTGAAAACTTTTAGTCAAGGCGTCAATGCACGCACATCGTTCATGTCAACGATTGCAGTTCTATTAACCATGTAACAATCAAACGCAGTCGAAAGGGCTCAAAAGCGCTCGTTGAGAATCTTTCTCCTAGAGCAGTACGACTCTAACGACAACGCTCTCGAACTGACGATTCTTTGATCCTTGAGTGATAGATGCGAGGAATCTTAAAATCAAATTTGCTAAGTCCATATGTGAGAACTTCCCAAATTGGCTGCCTCCAAAGCAATCTGAAAGAAGTCATCTTCGTCATAGTGACAGATACATAGAAATCAAATGCAGAACTGAAAGATATCGAAAGAGTTCATTGCCATATCTGATGAGACTTTTGAATGGTACATGATCACTTGGCATTTTGCATTTGTACATGAATGAATTACATTACACTTGTTTGATAATATGTTAATGAGATTTAAATAATGTTTTTTTTTAAAACTCAATTACTTAAAAAAATTTTGGATACATTTTTTTAAAAAACCAGAACACATGTTCATCTCCCGAAGGGATTTCAAAGCATGTTGATATTTTTAGTTTTTAGAACTTAACGGATAACCTTACAATTTTACTGTGATGGCTTTTTGACTTCTCCTTCCGTTTTCTCCATTTCTAATTTTCATTCTTCAGTTCTCTTTCTCCCTTTCCTTCTTTCCTACCTAAATTCTACTGTTCTTCCTTTCATTGCCTTATTATAGTACCTCTCTCTATTTCCATTCCCCTTGTTTTGCTGTATCTCCGTCTCTTCTGCTATCCCCTTTTTTCACCAGTCAGTTGCTGCATATACCGGATATAGACCAGAACATCAGATTTTTGTGATTTATTTAGTGTTGATAATGATGATTGACTAAAGGAATATCATTATCTGATACCCCAAAGGCGCCTTTATCTGAAAAAAAAAGACCCCAATAATTTCTTGTATGTTCTCACATTTATGATATAAAAAAAAAATGATATGTTAATGCACATTTTTCAGTTACTCCTATTTATATATCTTTGTATTTATTTATTTCTTTATGTATTCTTATACATCATCTTCACAAAGGAGCCTATAATGTAACAAGCTTAGCTTTTAACTTAGGCTCCTTCATATTTCTTTCTTTCTTATGCTACTGATGTCATTCGTTTTATGATTTATCAAATAATGTATAGTTTTGAAATGATATATAATTGTTGTTCTTATTATTGTTTGATTGGAATATGTAAATAAACTGAACTGAACTGAACTGAACTGAATTGAATGATAATTATGTATGCATCACTATCTGTAACCTAAACTGTATTTAATTGTATTTAATAATGATAATAATAATAATAATAATAATAATGATAATGATATTGATAATAATAGTATAGATATAGTGACTGCCATGAGGTGCAATAGTTGTTTCTAAAGCTCGAGGGGGCCTTCCATCCAGCTATGACCCCGAGGCTTGCCGAGGGGTTATAGCTGGATGGAAGGCCCCCGAGAGCCTTTAGAAACAACTATGCCCCGAATATTAAGGCAGTCACTATATATTTTATATACCGAAAAAAATTCACCATTTTTTTTAAATTTTTTTTTTTTGCCTAGCACCAGCGTAAAACCTCTGCAGAACATTATCCAGTTCTGAATTTGGCAGTTCGTTCACGCTAACGTTAGATCTAACGTTAACTTAGAACTAAAAACATTCACGGCTGTACTATTGTTGCATTAAATTCATGTAAAAAAGGTAAACAAATCCAAATTAACCGCCTTGAAAGTTTCGTACCGTCTGAGCTGCGCAATCTAATGTTAGCAATCAATTTATTGCATTGCGAATATACGGTGTCTGCGCTTGCACAAAACACGGATCGTATCAACAATTGACTGCCGTTGAAAAAATGACTATTAAAAACGACTATTGAATTATGACTATTGAACGCTCAACCTCCCTGGCCAGGCATGGCTAAAACTATGACCAGACTTTTGACCAATCAGAGGACAGGATTATTCAACATTCTTAGCATGAGTTATATAATAATAATAATAATAATAATAATGATAATGATAATAATAACAATAAGAATAATAATATTAATAATAATAATAATAATAATGATAATAATAATAATAATAATAATAATAATAATGATGATAATAATAATTTGAATTATATGTTTATTTTTCTATATATTCTTAATTTCATTTGTATGTATATTTTAAATTGTAGGTATTTTCACTATTCGGCGATTCATTATTGTCATCATGGTCATCAGGCCTGACTGTTAGTTTTATGCCTCCGCCGTTGAAGGTGGTGCCTGAGGCATCAGGTTTTGTAGTTGTCCGTCTCGTTTGTTTGTCATCGGGTTTGTTATCTCAAAAAACCACTTAAGACATGAACTTAAAACCTGAGGATAGTATGTATTACCATAAAAAGATATCTGATTAAATTTTGGAATAAGTAGGTCATATTTCAACGGCAACAGAGGTCAACTTATGAAATTCCATTTGTTGAGCTCGTTATTCGGATACATGTATAAACCTTAGACTTGGGAATGGTATACAGCCTTAAAAAGATGATTTGGTTGATTTTTTTTTGTGCACGTAGGTCAAAATAGGTCATAGAGATCAACTTAGAGAAAATGAAGTTTTGAGCTCATTACCTAAATATCTCAATATCTCAAGAACCACTTGAGATATGCCCTTATACTTGAGGATAGAACGTAGCTGATTAGATTTTAAAGAATGTAGGTAAGAGATAAAATATCCAGTTGTCCAGGCGCAGATCCAAGAAAATCAAATTGAATGCATTTCGGGGGCCCAATTTCCTGGGGACGAAAGCGGCTCTATTATGTTTACGCATGGGCCCGGTAAGTTCATTGTGTGACTCTGGTCTGCGTCCGCTACTGTTGTCTACCTACAGGCCACGCAGTTTTGCATTTGTCTTGTTGCCATAATTGTGCTTCAACTCTCGAAAATGAGAAAAAGGGGAACTATAATAATAATTAGAAAAGATATACATTCTGTGAGACTTATGATCCTGCCTACTAATAATTCCAAAATAATATCAAATATGTTTTTAAAAGGTGAATATAGCAATGAAATCGAGATCAGCGACGGAAGAACAGGAGGGGCAACGACACTAGAGCCGACTGAGTACAAGATTACAGACTCCATCCATATTCAGGATAACAGAGGAATGAAGGACTTCGATACAGAGAAAATAGACAAAATAATGCGACGGTTAGGTAAATTATATTCTAATTCATAAGATACGCACAGTAACAAAATACATAATGGGATATTATTAGGTTTTATAGACTATAAACCATTATTTTGGTAGGAAAACTGGGAATGTTATCTTCTCCGAAATGGAATGCAAATGTTTCTAGAGGATGCAGTTATTGTTGTTTATTCAACCATGAATTGTTAGCAAAAGTCGAAATAACTTCCAAAACAGGAATTCCATCATATTTGATCGAATGTTCCACGTAAAATTCACCAAAAAATGCAGTTTTTTTATTTTAACCCAGTGCTCACTCAACCGTGAAATTTATAATATTTGAATATTGTTCCGAAATTGTTTATTCAAAGTTTGTGACAATCGGCTTGTGAACTTCAAAAAATTACATTTTTGCCTTCAATCATTATTTACTGAAGCATGACAGGTTGATTCTTCCTAAAAATCGCTCGCATGGAAGATAATAAAATTTCCTATACGGACATATAATTAGATTTTTTCAATTCCTCCTGGTTAAAAAATGATAAATATCTGAAATAGGGGAACTTACTTTTTGTGTTGTGTTTATTTTATGGTGTTCAGTCCGAATTGACTATCTGCAGCGGCCATAAGGAATTTAAACGTGATATGTGGGCACGCTGAATATACTTTTTTTTTTTTTTATTAACTAATTTTATTCCTCTGTCCATGTATTCATTATTTTAAAATCTTGTCATCTGAGATATAAGATTACTGGATCTATCAAAATTTACTTTGTGATTTTGGTAACCAAGATACATTAATATACCTTAGGAATATCATTTATTACTGTGCCAGTGTGACCTATAGCCTTCTCTCAGTTACATTTCTATTCCCTAGTCACTTCAATTAAATTCAACCTTATAATTAATGTATGAAAAGAAGGAAAAAAAATAACATAGGGCCTACAATAATTCATCCGACTTTTTCAGAACTCAATATTTACTGTCACTTTTGGGGATTGTTTTTATATATTTATTATTATGATTAATATATATATATTTATATATATCATAAACAAAATGTAGTCCAATAATGCATTTTGTTTTTTTGTTTGATGATGGCCTACCAATACGTGAAACTTTATGATATATACATGTATATTATATATGTATATATATATATATATATTTCATATAATTAATCATGCTGATGCACACAAGAGCAGTCACGTTAACCATTGTCTAACAACAAAATATAGATAATTATTAGTAGCTGATGACATAATTTTACAATCGAATTTAGTTGCAAATACAATTTCTTCAGACGTTTAAAAAATTATGTCCAGTAAGATATAATTTGAATGTATGATTTCAAAAAGTTTAACCCATAAACCCAACAAACAAACAACAAAAAAACTTTAGTTTTCAAATGGTCCGTCTAGCACAATTATGATATAAGCAAGGCACTCAATATAATAAGATAATTTTATACAGCGACGATTTTTCATGAAATGAACCTGATATATATATATACACTGTCCGTCATAAAGGTGGAATATTTTTTTGCCGCTATAGCGACATGATTTTGCTCTGACTTTAATTTCTTGAATATGTTTGTCTATGCTTTTACTTTTTGGGACCCTGGCTTTATCCTGGACATTCTCCCAACCCTTCACGTGGACTTTTTTTCCAAAATAGTTTTGTCAACCCCCGTGACGCCCATTTTTGTCATTTTTTCTCATGTTGGGGCCCCTTTTTGTTTTCCCGGCCAATCAAGCCCCCCTCAGTCCTACCCCCATGAAACGCGACTGACGTGTACTGTTTTATATTGTTCTTTAAGTTAAGTCTATATTTCTGGGGACAGCCTAAAGTCTCTTGTCTAGGGGAGGGGTTGAAGTAAAAAACGAGATCGGTGAAAATTCGGAATATTTTATGCCATCTTTATGCTGAAAACAAAAGAAATGAAAAACCACCGTTAACCCTTAAATATCATCATTTTCCCCTTAAATTTTGTTTAGCCTTGATGACAAGGTTGTAAATAGTCATTATTGATAATATTTTATTTTGATTTGTGTTTGGTTGAGATTTTACAATACAATTTAGAGAAGATAGAAATTTCCATGCTGTAAAAATGAATAAAATGAATGTTGAACCCCAATCAAAATAAATTTTGACCCCTCCCCTAGACAAAAGGGTCGAGCCTGTATCCATATATCTAGAATTAATTTAAAGAACAATAACAAATCTCCACCTCAGACGTGTTTCCTTGAGGTAGGACTGAGGGGGCCTTGGTGGGTCACGTGAACAAAAAAGGGCCCCAAAAATAAGAAAAAATGACGAAAATGGCCATCTTCTGGGGGTGACAAACTTTTTTGAAGAAAAATCCCCGGGAAGGGTTAAAGGAACGTCCAAGATATACCCAGGATCCCAGAAAGTGAAAGCGGTGACGAACACATTCAAGAAATTAATAACGGAGCAACATAATGTCGATTGAGCCAGAAAAAAATATTCCACCTTTATGACGAACAGTGTATAAATGAGTATTTGTATAAAATGTTACTTTGGATGTTTTTGCTATTATTGATGTATGATTTTTTTTTTTAAACTGTAACCATGCTAATTTCAGCCTGTCAATCATGCTTTTTTTTTACTAACAATAAACCGTTCATTGAATTGCATTGAATTGAATTTGTCATATGCCATTGATACTCTCTTATTGATCAGAAAAGGACAAAATCTCTCTACTGATACCCGTAGTCCGGTAAGTTATAATACTTTAAATTCCAAAAGTTGTTGGCATATTTTTTCATTTATAATTGGACATGGGTGGCAATTGGGTATTTTCTGGCTCTTTCATACCATTATCATGTTGTATTTTGGTCTATGTTGGTGATATTTTTGTAATAATTTGCATCTTGTTTCATAAATACAGTCATATCATAATTTCATTATCATGCAAAATGATGATTGTCTGTACACAGAATCTGCAAACAGGTGTAATTTGTGTTGCAATACAATGTGTCCCAGAAAAAAGTAAACCCAACTATCAGAGCCTCATATTAAAATGTTATAGCTTCTGTGGACTTGACATTTATTTTATAATGAAAATTAAATCATTTTGTATTCAATCATACTAAACTTATACCTGTGTTGTAACAGAATGATGGATGGATGTTGTGAAAGATGAGGTATAATTTTGGTATCACTGAATGGAATATGAGTTAACTCTTTGTCATGATATAAAAATTAATGACTCGTAAGTAATATAATTTTAATGCGAGTTACTCAAATTTGGGTTTACTTTTATTTGGGACGCACTGTATAGGTCTTCAGTAATACAGAGTGAGTCAAAAGAAAAAGCCTATCATTTTGAAGTAGTCCTGTGAAAATTATAAACGTTTAATCATGGGTTTCATGATTATGTCTTGGTGGACTAGTCTTCCTAGCATCTGTTCGAGCCCTTTTCATTTGGATCTCTGCACGAGTGACTGAATAACAGACAACCTTCAGAAGACAGCAAAATCTCACTTGTGCCAAGTGGCTGGGTGAAGAATGAACAAATTGATTATTTATTACTTATGTGGCGAGCACAGAGACACACACCACGCATAACCTCATTTACTCATACATAAACCACTAACACATAATGTGCCCCATCTCATCCACACCGGCACACACAAATACACACCCATACCCTCAACAAACACACACACACACACACACACACACACACACACACACACACATACACACACACACACACGCACCTACACTCACACTAAAAAATAGTTGTTATGTTATTACTGTCCAAAACATCCAGTGACGTTCATGGCAGGAAATTGTAACTGGATCACTGAAAACCTAACCTCGTCCGTCAATGGACGGACTAGCTTTAAAGCTAGTCGGTCAAGACGGACTAGTTTTAAAGATAGTCCGTCATGTTAGTCCGTCAAGACGGACTAACATACAACTGAATCTCTATCTCTGAACTTGACGGACGAGCTTTAAAGCTAGTCCGTCAAGCTTGATGCTCGTCGTCGTCTTGACGGACTAGGTCAATAAAAAATAGGTAGGTTAAGTGAGTTTACCTATTATAATGACCGACTAGCTTTTGATACACATAGATGCAATGTCGGTTCAATGCACCTTCTCTATTTATTCTGTTTCCGAGCATAATCAGGTGGATACATTCTCAAACCACGAACTCCCTGCTCAAACAAAGGTTGTTTTGACTTGGCAATTTTCAATCTTCAATTATATGCTAATAAATACCCTACTAGAGAACCCAAGAACCCGGTCTATTCTTACAGATTGCTGGTGAATGCCCGGCTTAGCAACAGCAGTGGATAGAAGTGGATAGGAGTACAATCGACATTCTCAAACAAAGGTTGTTTTGGCTTGACAATCTGAAAGCTTACGATAGGTACATAACATCAATCACGACAAGTATGCAATTCACAAGTAGGTTCAAAATATTGTCCATTCATTAATTACAGGCTAATTGAATACCTCGTTACTATAGAACCCAAGAACCGTCTATTATTTCAGATTGCAGGTGAATGCCCGGCTTAGCAACAGCAGTGAATAGAAGGTGGACAATCGATTGAATAACATGCTCATTGTGAAAAGGACATTACTATTAGTTGCATTATCTGTATGTAAATTCCATTTAATGAGCAAACTGTACAGACGCAGTCTCGATATATACTCCGTAAAGCTTAAGATTTATAATGGCGATCTCCTTCGTGTGTGACATGATTGTGTGAGTACTATTTTTTTTAAATTCCTTATGTTTCAGTTCACAGATAGCGTTATTTTTTTCATATAGATTAATGCTATAATCACCAACGCGAAAAATTATGTCTTGCTAAATCAAAGTATAAATTTTGTGAATTTTACAACGATAATAACAATAACATTAAATTAGGAAAATTAAATTTTAATTCTAATCATAAATATAGGATTTCTATTCTCTGTACTTTGTATTAGAATCCCTCGTTCCTTTTTCAAAGAGTTGAATAGAATTTTTTTCAAATTTATTTGGAATCGGAGGGAACGAACAGAGTGAAGAGACGGATTATGTGTAACCAATACATGGAGGGTGCATAAAAATGATTGATCCTCTAACCTTTGCTAATGCCCAAAAATTGATTTGGGTGAAAAATCTTCTTGATGTAATTTTATTGCCCCTTGGAATCTATTGAATTATCCTTTTTAATTAAATTTAATGATGATGTTTCTGTCTGTGGAATTCCTTTGCTCCAGAATGTGTTCTCAATCACTTGGTAATATTCAACTTGCAGAATCTCTCCGTGCATGGAATCTGTATAGAGAGGAAGCAACTGTAGAATTTATGGTCATAAATTTTCAGAATTGAGTGCATGTCAGTGTCTTTGGTTCAACAGGTGTATTCGCTCAAAATCTAAATCCTACTTATTTATGAATCCTGGTTGATAAAAACGTTATTGCCGTATCAGACTTATTCAACCTCCATTACCAGGTCATAAACTATTTGAAGAATTAGTTTTAGATTTTGGAATACCTTCTTGTGATAGAAAGAAATTCAACTTTTAATTAAAAATATACCCGAAAAATGGATTAAGAATTTTGATGTGATATTTTTGGTGTTCACGAGACATAGCTCAAAAGCTTTTAACCACAAAAAAGTTCCAGGAGTGCATATAATATTCTTATTGGCTCCCATTCTCCTGACAAAAGATATTTGTATGGTGTGATAATATTCCGTACCTGTAATCTGAACTGGGAAGAAATCCATACTTCTAATTTTTCTGTACTATTGACACAAAATTGAGATCATTTTACTTTAAAATTTTCCATAAGGCCATTGCTTTAATGATTTCTTCATAAGATTAAAAGAAGAGATTCTCCAAATTGTTCCTTGTGTGATAAAAAATGATGAAACAATGGTTCATTTATTTTGCGAGTGCGAGGAGGTTGTTCCAATTTGGCAAAGATCTTTTAGATGTAATTTCACAGAAATGTGGGAACTCCTTCAAGTTATCTAACTTGATATTGTTTGGTATTTGTAATGATAAATTTCTTACCTACTGTTTTTGTTGTTGAAATAATTATATTTATACCTGCAAGTTTAATAACAATCCTCCCAATTTTATTGCATTCAAACGCTTTGTAAAGAAACAAAAAGAAATTGAGTATTTTTCAGCAAAAAGAGCAACAAATTACATCTTCATTTTAAAGAAGTGGAGGTTTACTATATGATTTTTCTCGTTTCTTACTCATTGTATTTGTTATCTTTTTTATTCTACATGAGTCAAACTAAACGGAAGTTATTGGTATTTCTATTATTTTTTCTATATTGTCACAAATAGTATGATGCAATGCGCCTATACAGTATACACTACATTAGATACTGTATCCCAATCTTATACTTATCTCTTGTATAATTAATCAGGTGTCCTCTTAAAACTGTACCTAATGATTTAATTTTACATGTAGGCCTACTGTGTTCAAATGTGTGGCTTTCCTCCGCAACCCTCGACAATACATTTTTGTACAAAGGACAATGTTATTTAAACCCCTGTTATACTGATTGGAGTCTTGTTCTGCCCCTTTTTAATGTTATTTATTTTGCTGATTTATTGTTTTGTTTTTTGTTTATCCAATTGTGTAATGATTACTTGTATATATTGTGATTCTGTTTGATTGTTTATTAAAGACAAAATTATAAAAAAATAATAAATATAGGAGCCACTTTTCTTTTAGATTACTTGTATCTGAAAGAAAAGAATATTAGAGGCACGACTTTGGGATTTCTGGAGTGGCTCTGAAGAAAGATAAGCGTAGGCAGAAAATGCAAAAGCAGGTAGGCCTACAACAAAAAGTAATGATGATGCAAGCCATTGGCGGCGATCCCTGGGCCCCTGCCCCCATTATTTGATAATAGCCATAATGATAATGTTAACTGATTGTGCCTCCTGTATTTATTTCTGTCTTCTCATCATAATAATTTTTTTCCTGCTTGAATTCTTGTGACAAAATACATGTTTTTTAATCGTTATCCTTAAAATGTCTTCTAATATTTCAGATTTGACGTTTCTGACAAGCTGGTGAAGCCATATTAAGCTAGCCGTCATGCTAGTCGGTCAAGACAGAAGCAAGAACATCGCAGCAGAAAAGCGCGACAGACTAGCTTTTACACCATGACCGACTAGCTGTAAAGCTAGTCCTGCTCAAAAGCTCGTCAGTCTGGGCATCACTACGACTAGCTTTTATGCTAGTCCGTCAAACTAGTCGGTCACGACGGACTAGCTTTAAAATTAGTCTGTCGTGACCGACTAGATTTAAAGCTAGTCTGTCATGACCGACTAGCTTTCTGGAAAGCTAGTCCGTCGTGACCGACTAGCATTAAAACTAGTCCGTCTTGACCGACTAACTTGACGGACTAGCTATCAAACGAGTCCGTAGAGACGGACGAGCTTTAAAGTTAGTCCGTAATAACCGGGTTGTGTTGAAGGAAAGGTAGTCCGTCGTGACCGACTACCTTTAAAGCTAGTCAGTCTGGGCATCGCTACGACTAGCTTTAAAGAGCTAGTCGGTCTACCTGTTTAGGGTTTCAGTGATGAATACTTAGTCACAAAGAGGAAACGTTGTTAATTGCTTAGGCCTACTTTGTGGATGCATGTGTGATGATGTGCGTGTGTGTGAGAGAGGATGTATTTGTGTACACTTATTCTTTCAACGTTTGTTTTAATATTTATACATCCACTTGGCACAATTGATATTGTCTGTTTAAATAGTCAGTCATGCGTGCAAAGATCCAAATAAAAAGGTTACCAACAAACATGACAAATGCTGAGAGGATAACTCTACCAAGACATATCATGAAACCAATGATGGAATGTTCATGCTTCAAATAGGACAAATTTAAAGGAGAATTGTCCCTTTGTAGATAGTTGGCTTACTGTGGATGCAGACAAATCAAATAAGCACATTAATGAAGATTTGGTGAAAATCGGACAAATGATAAGAAAGTTATGAGTATTTGAATATTGAGATCTCTAATGACATAGGAAATCTCCCATTGGCAACGCGGTCACCATTTGTGATGTCACAAAGGGAGAACTCCCCATATGGTGTGCACAAAAACTATTCAAAATGTCTCTTTATTTTCATTCTAATGGTAGAAAAGCTTTTCTTTTCATGATATATTATGACTTTCATATATTTACAAGTCATCCCATAAAAAGATTTTTTATTCTCCCTTTAGAATCAAGAAAAAAGAGGATTTTAGTAAATTGTGTACAATAGATAATGGAAAGATCTCCCTGCATTACATCACACATCATGGTTGCGTTGCCAATTGGAGGATCTCCATATCATAAGTGATCTCAAAATCTAAAAATTCATATCTCTCTTATTCATTGCCTGATTTTTCTGAAACTTTCCCAATATGTTTTGGGGGTTTGTCTCCATTCACTGAAGCTAAATTTCTCTAAGGGGATAATTCCCCTTTAATGATGGGACATTTTTTTTTACTAACTCTGTACGATAAAACTTATCGGTCTTAATACATTTTAAATGTGACTCAATATATAAGATGATGAATGATTTAATTTGATATAAAAATCATTAATTCATTTGTTTAATTTCATATTCCAGTCCGGAGACTGTCATTCATATGGGACAATTTCTTGAAGACCTTTCTAAAAGAAACAGAGACAAGTTTGGTACGGATTTTTAAACCTCAATATAACATCTACACATTATGCATAACTGATTTCATTTTAATAGGCCCAGTAATGTTTTATTCTGATTTCACGAATAATTGATAGCGACATTAAAGTAAAGAGTATAAGGCAACATGCCTATATAAAGAAACATTTTAAAAATAACTTTCTTTATGACTGTGTGTGTGTGTGTGTGTGTGTGTGTGATTCTTTTTCCCTTTTTCAATATCACGTGTAATACATCACAATATAAACTCGTTTTCTGTATTTATCGTAGCTTTTAAAGCACATTAATGGCTAAATTCTATAATTGGTAACATTATTTCATACATATATTTTATAATTACAAGTAGGGGCCTATAACAAATACCATGCAAATGCAAAAACGTATGTTGTATCTGCCCCTCAGTAAACCTGGCTTGTGGTTGACATGCTTGAGAACGATATTTAATTTATGTTCGTTCCCCACACTTTCACATACAAATCCCCATTTCTCACCCAGGAAAGGAGTCACTTTTCCCTCTTTTGTAGCCTAGAAATCC
>CALNVZ010000487.1:0-16607 GCA_940671915.1 Paracentrotus lividus | reverse complement strand
AACGGGTGGATGATATTGACCTTAAAAGAATGGGGTAATTTTGTGAAGAAAGCTTTTCCTTGAAATCGACTAGTTAATGTGCTTAATAATAACTTAATAGAATATTTTACGAGAAAAAGCGTATCATGATTCACTTTGCTTAGTGACAGTCATTTATTCTGAATTTTATGAATAATTTTTAAAACTTGTCGCGCAGACGTCTCCGCGACGTTTCATGAGTCGCGGAAACTACTTTGAGAGGGTTCTTTGAAACTGCTTTGTCACAGTTTATGAAAATTGTCGCGGAGTCATCTCGTAGACGTCTCTAAGACTTTTTAGCCGTCGCGGAGACGTCTCCGCGAAGTGAGATACCACCCTAAGGCTATCGTGTCTTAAGAATGAAATCTGTCCAATCGAACGTGTTTTTTTTTTGCCATGTAATCTTTAAAATTCTCGACCGAGAAACCATTATTGTACGAGACAGATTTTTCATTCTTATAATGACAAAAAGAATAATGTGCTCTATTAAAGCCTAACTCAGATCTTGAGAATAAATACCAACACCTGCGAATATGTCGGATGGCCGGGGAACATTTCTTTTCAAAGTAGGCCTACACATCGATAAATCGGATGTTTTGAACGACGACACCGCACACCACTGACTAGCGCACTGATCTCCGGCGCAAATATCATGCTGATCACGTGATCGCATACTTTTTAGCCAATCAGAGACCTCACTGGCCGTGCGGCATCCTTGCACGTAAACACACGGTCTTTGACAGGCTCATTTCCTGTGTCTATCATCAAAATAGGTTATACTCATCCGCACACACACCCTTCACTCACACTTCTATAGCTTCCCTCATTTCCACGCCACAAGACCTGTTTATTCGCATGCCTTTCATGTCACGACCGCGCCACGTAGCACCACCCGTAGTGTATTTTGTTATGTTCAATATGAAACGTATGCCGCTCTCATTGTTTGTAAGCGCGCGCCTGGTTAGCTGTCCATTTACGCCTTTTATCATTGTGTATGTACGATGCTTCACCCGAGCTTTATGGTTCGTCTGTCGTGGCTTTAATTTGTTTTTAATGTTAATATCATGACTGGTGGAAGGGGGAAAACACGTGTTTTCGGGTAATCCACGCTTCCTCGTGCTTAGCAGTAGCAGATAATATATAGAGGGATGTTGTGTAACGGGTACCGCCTAATGAGAATTGTATTATAATAGTTATCATGACTCAACATTGATGAAAATCGATGACAGCCTCATGGCTATTACCCAATACTAAATAGAGAAAAATGATATAATTATGGACGAGTCCATCCAGAGAAAGACAGAGAGAGGAAGAGACTGAATGAAAAAAGAGAAACAGAGAGAGTGGAGAGATGAAAGAGTACAGGAGAGAGAGAAAGAGTTCTAGTAGACACAATTATTACAAAAAAATATATATATCAAATATAATAAAATATAAAATATATAATATAACAATGAAATAGGTAGAGATTTATAAAATGAAGAGAGAGAAAGAGGGAGAGACAGACATAGATAGTTTATCTTTCAAAAAATAGAGATTAAGAGAGAGAGGAAGAGGGAGAGACATACAGAGAGTTTATCTTGTAAAAAATAGATATTTATAGAAGGAAGAGAGAGAAAGAGGGAGAGACATACAGAGAGTTTATCTTTTAAAAAATAGAGATTTATAGAAGCATGGACTTTCCTCCTAAGTCCATGATAGAAGGAAGAGAGAAAGTGTGAGAGACAGACCATGGACTTAGGAGGAAGTCCATGGACAGACATAGAGAGTTTATCTTTTAAAAAATAGAGATTTATAGAAGGAAGAAGGAGAGACAGACATAGAGAGTTTATCTTTAAAAAAAATAGAGATTTATTACAATCAGCATGTTCAGCATAACTGATAGGCCCTAGGACTACAGCAAAATGAAAACGAAGCTTTTAAGACAGGGAAGAATAACAATTTCCCAGGGTTTCGTTCGCAAAATAAGAGACAATAGGCTTCCTAGAGGAAAAAAGAGAGATCATTTGGAGCTATATATAGGTTGCAACCTTGTCACGAATCGTGTCAGATCTACGGTAGAAAGGGTGTGAAATGTCTGCCAAACAAACCACCTTTTCTGAGTATAGATTATCTGGATCATTGGACACTCCCATTGCACATGATGACCTTGAATCCCGCTCACAGCCCCATATCACCCAATGTTTTTTTTTCTCTCTGTCATGTTCATTTTCACGGGCAAAGATCATGTGCAAAGGTGAACAATTTCACGCTTAAGCAGTTACATGACTGTAATGAACTAATAATAGTCAGCCAACAGAGAGAGAGAGAGAGAGAGAGAGAGAGAGAGAGAGAGAAAAAAAAATCATGATGCCTGTATTGCTTTGTTTCTCACATACTCTTTCGCTTTAAACTTTTAATGATTTAACATTCTCTCTCTCTCTCACACACTTACTCTTACCCTTCATCTATTTTCCGTCTTTCTCTGTGTCTTCATGAATTGTGTCTGTCTGTCCTGAACCTATCTCTCTCTCTCTTTCTCTCTCATATACAATCTATTAATTAATCTATTTCCCAAGCTCTCTACATTTCTATGATACGATATGCATCACTCTCTCTCTCTCTCTCCCACACCACACATATCACACACACACACACACACACACCGCACGCAGCGCGCGCACATCACATACGCACACCCCACCCTTCATTTCATTCCCATCTTCTACCCACTTTGTTTTTCTTTTAAATATTTTTTAAAAATAATAATACGTTCCCGTTGCCCTATATCTATCTTTTCTCTTTGTCTATATACCTCTCTCTCCCGCCTTTTCATCGTTTCTCAATTTTTCTAAAACCCTTCATACTATTCTCAGTCTCTATACGCGTTCCCGCTGTTATCATTAATGTATCTTCTCCGTAAAGCCCGGTCGTCCTCTCCCTCCCACCCCCCATCCTCCCACTTCTCCACCACCCGCCTCCTCTCTTCCTTTCTATATCTGAATGCCCGCTCTTCTTCTTTATTGTGATTGATATCCATTTAGACGCCATTCCATCTGCTCATACTCTCGTCATAAAGAATTTATAGATCGGAATCATGAATCAGAGAAAATGGAATAATATTTTAAAATTTATGCAAATCTAATATTGACATTAAAAGATCAAAACTATAATAATGAAAACCGAATCAGTCGGACTCGATACAAGAGATAACATATATTTTCTGTCGTGACATCTTGTTGCACTAAATTTTTTCTTGGCATTACAAATATTGCGTTCAGTGGTAATGATATGAAATGAGAATACAAAGATAATTTGCAATATTGCACAAAAACAACAAGAAGATAATAAATACATGTATATATCTTCAAGAAATTAGACTTACAGTTCAGAATTACTCTTAGTATAAAATTAAGGTACAATTAAACATATGGAGTCGCTCTCTTGAAACTTATTCACATCGAGCATACCGGATAGAATCGTTATATCAACATCAATATCTGTAACAATTATATGTGGAACGCCAGCAAAGAAAGATATAAATTAGTGTCACCTTGATATCAAATCATAGTGGTAAGACAAAACATCTTTAAAGATAAATTGCACAAGACTGTATAAAAAAAAATTGTCATGCTCAAAACTGTCGATATGTGGTTGCAAAGCCTGCGTCCATAACATCGGCCGTACCAACTTTTCGCCCCTAGGTTCCAAATTATTCTCTGGACCAATCTGACATGGTTCCGAAATGTCCAAAAGGTCTGCGAATAGAGGGGTAATTTGCTAGCGCTTCCCCTTCAACAAGCCTGCTTAATTAAAAAAAAAAAAAAAGAAAAAAAAAAGGGGGGGTGTAATTTTGATGCGGCCTTCCTCCCAAAGTGTGAAGTGCGGTAATTTGACACCGGCACCCCATGTCCCAAAGCCCGCATAGGGGCCAAGTATACGGCCCCCTATCATATCTAAATGCTGAAAGATATATAAGAAGATTTTGCACGCCTTTGGGACCAAATGAATGAAAATCCTTAGGAATCAATACAGACAGACACAATATAAAGAAATGATGTTACTCTTTTTAATAAATAAATAAATCAAATAGATAAAAAAGTCATTTTGTTACCAAAAGCAATATGTGCCTAATTCACTCGATTGTATATAAAATAAACAATTGTTACACAATATCGATCAATTAAAATTTAAAGAGTCTGATATTTTCTACGGAATCGTTATTCTTGAATACATTTACCAATATAATATCTTTCTATATAATAATAAAAACCTTTTTTTCGACACGATCTATGCAAAGTATCTTTGCCACTTGTTAACTGATCGAGTAATGAATAGTTTAACGCATGGTGATCGCGCCGAATAACCGCACTCGCATTTGGTCAAGTATTCTGACCCACATTAAATAATAAAGATATTGAGCATTTGACAGGAATTACGATAAGATAACCTATTAATAATTCTTTTATGAATAGCAAGTTCTATGTCTCTTTCATTTAATTCGGGTATTGGTCAATTCAAACACTGTAACCCATTCATATAATATTTCTTGAATCCAATATGAGTAACGATAAAGGGAAGATAAAATGTGATTCTGAAGCGAATCGTCGTTTGTTTTGGGTAGATTGGTACAATTGGGTGTGTATTGTCTAATTTCAGCAGCTCCGTCCATGCAATTTTTCATTTTAGTCTGATATTGAAAGAGAAAACGTCCACCGGTGTTACGATTGATATCTGCTTTTGAACGTTCTTACGATAATTATACATTACGGTATGTTTATCGTCACAATCTGCTCAGCAGTTCATTCACATCATGTTAAGCAAAAAAAATGGTTTATTCCAAAGTTTCAGCTTTTACTGTAGGAATAAGTAGAGAATGAGAAAAAATATTTAAAGTATATATATTTAAAGAATTAAACTTATCTAACAGCCGAATCACTACCAGTGAACCCGACTCCAAGACTATCCCTACTTGCATAAACGCATATGAAATTGTTTGATTGGCGTCGTTTCATCAGTTATGCTCGACAATATAACAGATTACAATTTTTAGGTGTGTGTATAGTGTTTTTTCGTGTGTGTTGTGTGGGTTATTTTCCATTATTGATATAAATATTTTTATATTTGTTGTAAATTATTTCTGTGTCGAATTTTTCCTCTGTGTACAAAAAACATACTAAACCAGATAGAAATCGTCGAACAAGTTAAGATTTGATTATAACTATTGTCAAAAATATCATTTGACGATTGTAAGTCAATTTTATATCTCTTTCCGTAGTGTCCTAATTAATGTGGGTAAAGATTTTATTTCACTTACTTAATTAGAGAATAATTACAGAATTATGAGTCACTTTTTCGTCTGGATAACATAAGAAGTAATCTTTTATGTAGATAAAAATTTAAAAAAAGATTGAATTATCTTTTGTGTTTTGAACACTTACAATGACTTCTTGCACTATGCTGCGATTCCATCTCATGACTTTTCGCTGCACTCTGAGTCTCGTTTCTGTCCGCACAAATGGATCTCAACACTGGCGTGATATATAGTTGACGTGGCCATCAGAAAGTATCGTGCTTTAGATCAACGAACTGTTTTCCATTGAATTTGTGAACTTTCACAGCCGCACGCGTGGAATTGCTTGCTCAGTCCATTCATGTGCGTTTGGCGCTCCCGTGCGTTTGCCAACGATCCAACGTCGTTCTCGTCTAACCCTCGACTGACTGAGGCTGTGCGCGTCCGTTCTATTGTCTCTAATGTACATGCATGGAATGATAGAACGTCGTTTGACAGGGACTTGTGAGGGAGTCTTGAAGAACGCACACGACGAGCAATCGGTGACGATGGGTTAACGAGGCCATGTTGAACAGGTGGAAGATTGTAGGAAGAATAATGTATTGGAAGGTGACTGAATTACAAAAAATCGTTCGTTCTGCCTGTTCTTAGAGTGCATATCTTGCATTTACGTCATTTCACTCAAACAGTCCATAGGCCTTAAAGTTCGCACGTCGTAAAATTAACTCCGACAATGTATTTAGTCTTTAAGAGGACTAACGTTGATTGGAGAGTGTAGTGCTATAGAAGAAGAAGCGCAGATTACTTTTCATCTACAAAATTAAGTGAATCACTTCTTAGATCCGCAAATCAGTGTCACTTGCCCCCTACAACCAGATATGTGAACTTAACACAAGATCGCGATGAATTTTAAAGCAATCATGATAATCGATTGATCCCGCTAACGTATTGACTCAATCAGAGATCCGGAAATCAAAGGGTTACACAGCCACGAACAGGAATTCGCCATCCTCAAAATTTCATCTGAAATCAATAGGATTACAATTGGGATAAAAAAAGGGGTAGGGAGAGCGACGATATCTGAAGAGTAATTAAGAAGAATATCGTTTTGGAAAAGGGCAGTGCTCTTAAAGGCATGGCACCTGCGACTGACTAATTTGACTTCTGTTGCCCGATTCGTGTGCGTAATAATCAGCGTTGTTGATAGGGTATTTATCATAACCTCTCACAATCGAAAAAGTAAAGAAATATCAGTCAGACAATATACTGGCAGGCTCACAGAGAGATATATATTGAGAAGAGATCAAGGGAAGACAAGAGAGGGAGACGGAGCAGGAGGGGGGGGGGAGTCTAGAATTCTGCACGCAACGAATCCCGCTCCACAGTAAATTGTCATCCATATTATGTATAGGTTTCTTAATAAGACTTTGGGGGATACCAGTTTAATGGCATCATTAAGGCGAGTGCACATGTTTTACATATACTCGCAACAATCAAGTTCATATACATAATGTAAGAACTTATCTAACAGAACGAAATGAAAGGGAAAGAAATGAAAAAATTCGAGAAGCAAAGTTAAGAAGGATATTACATGTCAGTATATATAAAGCGTGAGATGTTAAGAAATTGAATAACAAGTACGTGGTTTTCCCATGTGAAATGTCTGTTTTCGTTATACAATAGTAATACATGATATTTTCACATATGGGAGTATGGTAACTCATATGCTTATTTATTATTATTGGTTCCTTGTTGTCTTGTAGTTTTGTTATATGATTGTATGATAATATAAAAAACCTCCTTGAAATTGAAATTAACCAGAAAAATGCTAGCGACAGAGGTTTAACGTATTTTATCCTTTCTTTTCACAAATATGATCTCCTCTCAGTCTATTTGCCCTTTGTTTCCCCAGCTCATTTCCTCCTCTATTACCTCCTATCTCTTTGCTCGTTCTTCTCTCGTATCCTTCTTCTCTCCGCCTTCTTCTTCCTCTTTATACGTTCGTCAATGCCGTACCTCTTTCTCACATTTCTAAGTCTATTTATTTGCTGTTTACTCACGAACATTTCTGCGCTTTTAAACATACGGAAGACAGGATAATTCAAAATAAAATAAACTTAATATTGGAAAATTTATCCGCGAAACTCAATATCTCTGACGAATGGGAGGTACCGGAAGGGTCCGGCCGCTCGATTCAATTTTTGGAAGATGTTTTGCGCGCATCAATAGCGCTGGTCTCGAAAACAGAAGCGTCTCATTTTCCCCTTAGGGCTGATTAGTATATTATCCTAATATCACAATAATCGTAGAAGATGCAGATTTACATTTGCTTTGGTATTGTCAAGAGGTAATGATATCAAAGAACACATTAACGATCAAGAGTTGTTGATCTAAAAGGGAGATCATCGAATCTCGTGATTTGAAACTCAGATGACACTTAATTACATTCCATCCCTATTATGGTTTTTATTTGTATATTATCGATATTAATTATATTAATATTATATTATTGTTATGTTATGTATCAATATACGATATAATAACTTATATATATAAATATATAATATGTACTATATGAACTAATTATATTTTTATGAGGGGGATAGGTGTAGTCGCGGTTACGCATCGGCAAATTATAAATGGGGCACGTACGAGCCGCAACCGCCATGATCTCGTCAAATATAATGATACGCTGCTAAGCTGCCTGGTGTGCTGAGAAGGCTATACCGAGTCATAAAGAACATAGGGTGCTATTAGGATGATTTTCTTATGGGATAATCATGACATCTACGAGATTTGTGCTCTTTGTTCCTAGCTCGGCATACACCAGAATGGGATAAAATGAAGGGAAACACGAATTAACCTTGTCATTAGGAATAGTGGATAGCGCCTTTAAACTCCTCAGATAAAATAGAAGAACAACTGTGGAAGGTATTTAGTTGATTTGATTGTCTTGGGATTACATACGGTGGCCTTTCGGACAAGAGAGTCACGCGCCGCTCCTTCTAAATTCTTCTCACATCTCTCCCCCCCCTTCCTCTCTTCTTCATCTCTTCGTCTCTGGTTATTTTTCGCGATCCTTTCCTTCTATTCTCTTTTCTCTAATTGCCTATATGTCTTTATTCATCCTCGTTACTCTCTCTCTCGTCCCTTCTTCTATCATCTCTCTTTCCTCTCTTATCAAAAGTCTCTTTCTCTATTTTTCATTTCATTGTCTCTTTATATCTGGTCAGCGATAAGATACTTCTTTCGAATACATCCTTTCCTAAATATAAACCACCAATGACTGAGTTTAATATCGTCAAGTTTGAACTATTGACTTGCGACATTAAGGAGAACAGTGATTTCCCTCACTATTTTTCTCCACTGCATCTCTTCGAGAATAATCATCACTTCTCGAATTACTTTCTGATAATACTTGGGAGAAAGGGCGTGTTGAAAAAAAAAAATTTTTGGCCTTTTCAATACCCGCATTGTAGCTTTTGTAGTGATAATTTTAGTCCACACAATGGTGGTAAAAGCGATTCCATCCATTAATTCTCTTGTAATAAACATGTTTGTTGGCTCACAATCGCCGCCCTAAAGACAACCGGATTCATCGATTTTCATTACTTATACGTACGTGCTACTCTTTAGACTGCAGTATTGTTTTTGTTTTTGTTTAAGTGCGACGACGAGTATCGTCATTATACAAACAGTCCACGGGGTAGATGATATTAGTGTTCACTTTTGTCTTGATAAATGCATTCTTTTTCCTGAATTGCGTTCAGCAACATATGGCCTGTAGATACACAATGAAACTACCGTGCGCCGTATGACTAAATCATTAGCGACCATCTCACAGCTTAAACCACTGAAAATCGCGCTCGCCGCTCCTCCAGCAGCGTTCACAAGCGTGTAGCTCTAAGCTGCACGTAAGCGCATTCTGTTATTTCTGTTCGCCATTATTGGCGTTGCAATTCTTGTCATCAAGGCGATCTGTGCGCGATAAAAATGCGCCCATGGCAAAAAGATCCAAATTGCTCGCAAAATATCTAGTTTCCTCGACCTTGGTCTCGCATTATCAGTGTCATTATTCTTGTCTCTATTGCCCAAATCTTGTTATCTTATTTCTGTATCTTCTGACGAAAAAGAGGGTGTCGAATCAGACAGAACATGTAAGGTAATTAGGATGCATAATTTGATTTTCCATGATTATTTTCCTTATATATATATATATATATATATAGTAATATATAGAATATACATCATATATAATTATGCCGCCGAACACAGAGGATAGGGATATATATAATATATATAATATATATATATATATATATATATATTATATCAGTAGTGTGTGTGTGTGTGTGGTGTGTGTGTGTGTGTTAGCTCGATTACATTCTTTGAAAATTCTGCTAAATACATTTAGTTCAACTTCTTTTGAGCAATATACCTATTATTTGGGTAATAAAGTACAAAATCAAGGATTCACTATCAATCTCACAATAGTGTATGCAAAACACATGAGTGCAGGTTAAAAAGAAATATAAAACCTGTAACCAAGAATCCCAGAATACATATCAAGCAAAAAATCCGCTGAAACCTGAAACAAAACAAAATACAAAGAACTCAAATGCAGTAAAATAAATGATAACATACCGATACCAAAAGGATAATAAAAAAACTAAAGAATCATATGAGGGTTGATTACATATTTCGATAAATAACCTATAGACGGTGCCTTCAATTACCTTTTAAATATCTATCAATGATTGTAGACAAAAGCATGCCCAACTTTGTATTTAAATATCTTGGCTACTTGACAATCACTTTTTCTCATATCTAAACAAATATCTGCATGGACCTGCTGTCAATAACACTGTAATAAAATAAAAAAAACACAAACCAACACAAAAGACAATTCAGAATGGGAAGGGCCCATTTATTAAGCCCCCCGGGTCCCTCGATCGCTCGGGCATCGTACATCCATACTACATGCGGAATACTTAGCCACATCCATCATCAAATTCAACATAAGCTCTAGAAAAATGCAATTTCATCCAATGCACCACCTTCTAATACTTGGTAGTTCGTCTGCGTATCTCTTCGATGTGTCTGAGAGGACTCCTCCCTATTACTAGCTATTAACGGTGCAGCTCACCCCGCTGCTGTCGCTTTTGTAGACAGTCCTTGTGCAGGGATGGGAGATCACAGCAACGGCTGACACGTCTAAGCAAAGGACTTACAAAGCGCCGTCACCACTGCGACCGAACGTTCAACTCCGCGAACAAACCAGTGAACATTGTATTGATGACAGAAAGAAGAAAAATACTCGCCGAATTGGATGTTGTATTGATAATGAACAACATAATCAACGGGAATAAACGAGAGGCGTTAAATCAATTAATAATAAGATAGCTAGCTAACTGCTCGTGATTTTTTCCTTTTCGTTTTTCTGAGAAATTAGCCGGCGTCATCCGAGAACTCCGCGGGTCCACGATTGCAGTGCTATCATTATCTAAGCCCGAATGTATTATCAACAGGACATAGAAACATTCAACGTGACTTGTCATCTCTGTAGTCATCTTTCAGCACAATGCGTTACAACAATACGGGAACTCGTATGTAAAATCACATTTAATAATCCCGCCATCTTCAATACATTTACATCCTTTTCATATGTGATTCAACTCGTGTATTGACACAACGACTCTTATCAAACAATCGTTCCATGCCTCAAATCCTTTTACTACACAAAGTAATACGTGCAAAAGTTCAAATCGATAAGCATTAATTTCAATATTGCATTCAAATTAGTGCGAATCAAGATACGAATGAATGTCGACAGAAGCAAAACGAATTTGAATAGCTTTGCCGAAGATGCTATTAGTAAGTAGAACGCAAGATAACTAAATCGATCAACAACAATCCGTTAATTTTGATGTTGAATCCGATTTTGACTGGCAACATATCGATGCATCCAACGTTTTCCCGAAAATGGAATGCTCTCTAAAATCAATGATTGACAAACAATGAATGACCTGGAAAACATAACCCCAAAAAAATATACTTATACGAACTAGCTATATTTTTTAATCACAAAGTATGACTCTCGCTTTGTCCTCTTTAATATGAAATGCGATTATAAAAAAAATCTAAATAGCCTTGAAAAGGGTTCATATTTTTCCTGTTTTACCATAAGGTAGGGTAAAATATTTAATTCAAAACCGATCCACTTACTATCAACCCGCTTACACAAAGACCAAAGCCTTGACCTTAATCGTATACGTAAGAAAAATACCAAAACTCAGACGTTTTCGCCGGAGGTAGGATTCGAGGGCCTTGGTGAGCCGTAGAACAAAAAAGGGACCACAAAATGAGAGGGAAAAAAAAAAAGTCAAAATGGCATTGTGGGGGTGACAACCTTATTTTATCATCATCCACACACTAAGTGGGGAAAAAACGCAAGATTTCGAGAGTCCCGAATGAAACGTTCAAAGACAAGAAATTAAAGCTAGACAAAAAGATGTCGGAGACAACACAAAAAATATCCACCTTATGAAGCGACAGTGTATATCTTTTTTATTGTATAATTTTCTAACTTTAATTATCTGATATAAAACGGCAAAAATCAGCATCCCATCCACATTTTAATGATTATTGCAAACATACCAAGGTAGTTAAAGAAATATATATGGTGGACGCTTGATTTATGATCGCTCTGAGATAAAACAGCGCCTCAGAAACAAGTCGCATGGCATATTATAAAATAAATTTATATGAACCTCTAAATTATATTTGTAGAGAGCAAATTCCAACTCAAATAAGCAAGCAATATACTACGAAATCGGTAAAAACAAAACCTAGTGTTTACATAATCAAACATTATAATGATGGCCTGTCACTCGTTGGCAAATAAAACAGGCCGAATGCGCTAACGCATGTGCCACAATATGCACGCTCCTCTTACAATCTATAATACGCAGTTCACGAGCAGCAAGGTCGACGTCGACAGATAAAGTGATTTATCAAAAACCTGACCCAGAACACTAAGAGAGCTAACCGCCTACGACTCAAAACCTCATAAAATTATACACAATAAATCAAAAACTCCATATAAACGTCCTAAATTAACAACAGAGGTTTCGAACAATGCAATTAAAAGAAAGTTATGCGAGTAGTCTACCCTACTGGTCTACTTGAGGAAAAATGTAGCTCACCAAGGATCTTATCGCTTTGCTTTTGCGCATTGACTGTGAGCAAACTTTTAGTATGGCAGCCAAGAAAGAGAAGTGAGAATTTTACGTTTTGTGAAATAGTTGATGTTGTCTTTTTGGTGACTGCGCACTATACATGATGAAAATTTTTTTCATGTGTATGAAGCGTATTCCTATTGGCTTCGAAAGAAATGGTCCTAGTGTCCGCTACACACAAGGTTTAACAAAACAAACCATGAATCGATGATCCAGGAACAAATTTTTAAACAATGCCCCCTACCCTCGTTGTTTGTAATGGAGCATTTATGAGTGAATTGGACTCATTATTCAATCAGAAAACTTAAAATCGTCCAAAAATACAAGAGAGAAAATAAAGAGAGAGAGAAGAAGAGAAGAGAGAAAAGAAGAGAATAAAGAGAAAAAGAAAGAAAGAAATATGAAGAAGAGAAGAGAGAGCAGATAGAAGAAGAAGAGAGAGAAAGAGAAGATAAAGAAAGGAAATATGAGAGAAGAGAGGTGTGTGAAGAAAGAGAGAGAGGGGGGTGGGCGTGGGGGCAGAGAAGAAACTAGATGTTTACCATACCTATGAAATCACACCCGATATAATGGGAAAAGAACATTAGTTAACGAAGGTGAATCAACAACCTGCGCAGAAAAAAAAAAAAAAAAAAAAGATGAGAGAAAATGAAACCTAATAAAGTGTCGAAACCAAGAATACTTAAAAAAAGAAAAAAAATAGTTTTTTATCATAATCCAGATTCTTCTAAACCTTCGCCTTCTTGTGTGAGATCGTTCCCACGAGAAATATAGACTATCCCAATATGCACGCTTGCTCGGGGCGTTCACTCCCGGGATGAAATGTATGAATCCACTTCGCAATTCAAATCCGATTTTGACGGTTTCCTTTGTCTCGTAGAATTGTGAAGGGAAAAGTAAATTATATTTGACGTATATAACTTCCTTTGTGCCATATGAGTGCGAACGAATGCAGATGCACCAGTAATCCTTTGTCTATCTTTAGCTTCCAATTTTAAATGTCTTGTATGGGGGGAGGCGGCGCGGCGCGGAGTCCGCGGGCTAGGGCTGCACCCCTCCGCCCCTCCACTTTTAGTTGCAGGCAAAGCGTAAAACGAACAGCCAAAGCTGTTGTGATTTTAATTTATAATTTTATGTATTTATTGAAATACAAAGAAACATATGATCGAGATGATTACGAGAAATAACAACAAAACAAACCCGACAAGCACCAAACACAAAGGACACAGCCCTATTAGTCATGTAGTACATTCGAAATTAAATTTCTTCACAGCGCGCTCGGCCTCTGTAATGGGGGGGGGGGGACGTCCCTCTACCCCGATTTTAAAGCTAACCATATTTTTTTATGTTGTGATTAGCTTTAATGCTAAAAGACGTAAAAGAGGTAAAATTTTTCGGCGTTGCAGCTGTCGCGCCTCGCAAATAGATTTCCGATTATCTTTCTGCATCATGATGTGCGAAGTATCCGAATTGAGTGCTGTATGTTTCACTTTCGGTGTTCGTTCTGTCCATCGCATCATAGAAGCTTCATGCATTAGTCGATTCTGTTAGTCTTTCTTTTGCGCCTGCCGGCATGCGCTCATTCATCATTTAGCATTATACTCATTGGCGGGGTTGATCGGTGACGTTAATACGCTGACAATAAGAAAACGCATTATGTTCGAAGCATGGTGCTGAGGCTTTGTACTTTTTTCTTTCTGAATATAGTTTTTTTCTTTTGATTGTTTGATATAAGTTTTTTTTTTTTTTGTTTTTTTTGTTTTTTTTTTTTTTTTTTTTTCTTGTTTGTTTTTAGATTAATGTGACGTACGTGAACAGGGCACAGACTTAAATAAGAAAGGGATCGGGGGAAAGGGTAAGTTCGTATAACAAAGTGGGACCCGTTGCACTATTGAACCGTGGAATAAAAAAGTTGCTCACGCGATTCGCTGAGAACATTGTGGCACATATTTCATGCAAACGTAAGGCCTACTTCGCTCTTCATTAGCATTATGACTGCATTACTGTAGGAGATCATACTCATAGATCGTCTTTTAAAACTCTGAAACGTGAATTGCTTTAAATAATACAGAAATACCGACATGTCCTATGTACGATAAAGACCTACCGATATTAAAAAAAAAAACAAAAAGGAAAACGGCACGGGCCGTCGGCGTCATACGCATACAGACGTTCCATACGGAAGCATATAGTCACATAAAGGCACGCTGGCCTCACACGGCGATTGCTGGCATGCGATTTTTGAAACAATGAGAGAGTAATGCGACATGTTAGTTTATCGTTTAAGAGAGGTTAAATTGTAAAGGAACCAATCCAATTGGAAATTTGATGCGAAGCCTTTAATTAGGAGTAAAGGTCAATTGACCTAATTCGGCGAGGGATGCGCGTGACGTCACTGCGAATTATGGAAACAAATTAATTTTATACACAGGAGGAAATTGGGGTTCGCATCCGCTTCTTGAATTCAGTTTGGTATTCATATAGAATGACCTCACAACTTTGGACAGTATGATTTCCTTGAGTTCGAAGGTTTGTAGTAAAAAATATTAAAGTTTCCTGATAAATCGCACCGCACAGTCGCATCGTGTGAGCCCGCCTTTAAGTACTTCCCTTAGTTGCTTTGCAGACTTAGAGACCGTGTACTATGGCTTATTATAAAAAAAAGAAATCATAATAATAATGTTTTAAAGTATGTTCAGATCAAGCTGATGGCACGTAAGATCGAAGATATAAGCAGAGCACGTTTGCGTCGCGTTAGGCCTTTACACGATATACAGACTTATAGACCAGATTTATCACGGTGTTCACGCATGTCATGTAGTAGTCATACGGACTGATTGGTTTGTTACATGAAAACCGAAAGCGGGTCCTACAAATATATACAGATTAGATGATTTGAAAAATTATGATAGGACCGGGACTTACCGGTTGACATACTTGAATGGAGTTCCTTCATATCCTTCCTTTATGCTGCGCCCAAGCGCAAGTAGGGCGTACTCGATCATGCAACTCTCTCAATCTTCGGCTCAACTTCTACATTAGATCTCCCCTCTGGTTCTCTCTCGTCTCTGCTCTCCTTCTCTTCGACAGGTAAAACCAACAATAATTTTGCCGGAAATTTATTATTTTTGTTTTGGCCTCCTGCAACAATTTATTGCTTCGGCAGTGTATTGATTGTTTTACATTCAGGGTACGCACCTGTAAAATAATGGGGCTTATCTGTTGCATTGGAAGAAAAAAAAGAAGAGAAATATGGGTGCCGTAAGTTCTCAATCTTTCGATGGCTCAGGGCTATTGGCCTGTTAGAGAAACCTACTAAAGGGCTAGAAAAATAAATTACTGGAAATGCTGTTACTTTCTCTAAGATTGGACCAATATTGCATTACTTAGGGCCCAAATGCGCTTCTAATTGATTTTGTGTCTTCAATTTCGAGCCTACGCATTAGATAGCAATCATTAGGCATTGTGTTACAATGAAAATTATTATTGAAATGGCAATTGTTCAAAAACTGAAAAACCCAGAAGTACAGTGTAATTCTTTTTTTTTTTTGGAGAGCACCATTAACCAAAAATGGGTATCCAAACCGGCAACAAAGTGTCACTTCTCGAATTCGTATGGCTCTTTTGCACTAAGACCATAGGGAACAGGGGCACAATTCTAAGCGACGGGGCAGATTGTAACAGAAGGCTCATCCTAGAGAGAAAGGTGACAAACCTACCTCTTGTACAGAACATGTGATTTCTATCCGCTCCAATAACCTGTTTGAGTGTAAGAAGATTTACATCGGTTGGTTGAACTATCTTATCAGAAAAAGAAGAAAAGAGAGAAAGAAAAGTGCGATGCTTCATTTATCTTATTTAGAAATTATAATTCTTATGGCCGTGTACATTGTACGGCCTGTTATAAGCTTAGCAACGATGAATACTCTGGCTACAGAGATAAACAATCCTGCCAAATATGTCGCCCGACCTCAGGGGCGAATTAACAACACTGTACACCTAGAGTCTTTTGCCCCATACCTCCCGCGGAGCGCTGCAGGCGCTGCCATAGCCCGGTAACAGCAGCACTACACTGCAGC
>CALNVZ010000486.1:0-16446 GCA_940671915.1 Paracentrotus lividus | reverse complement strand
ATGGTTCATTTTGATTGAACTAAATAACTAAATAATCTATTTCAGTACAAGTTTCTTTACTGTATATAAAGAAATAGGTTATGGAGAGAAACTATATTGTAACATAAATTGAAATTATACTTTAATATGAGAATTATGTTGACTTATCACTTGACCTAATCAGCTACATGTTAATATTTGTTTCCAATCATCTACACTCAGGTTGTGGAGGTAACTTTCATGGGACAACAGGATCCTTACAGACGCCCAACTATCCAAGCAATTACGATGCCAACTCAGAATGTGTTTGGAGTATCTTATCAGAAGATTCCATGCATATCAACCTCAACTTCGACCCAACCTATGGCCTCGGCAATGGGGACACCATTGAAGTAAGACATGTTTTTTTTAGAATTGGGATCAATTGATATTTAACACAGTGCAAAAATAATGTCTAAGGACATATTTTAATACTTGGAAGTTACATTGGGCCAAAATCTGAATGATGAGATGATTAACATTGGATTGCTGCAGATTTATTTCAAGATTTTGCACACCGATTGCTCATAGCTAGTGGCAATACCTGGTGTCGATAAGATACTTTATCTGTATAATGTATTATACATTCTAATATACATATGAGATGTTATGATTTTATAACAGTTTGAGGTCAATGGTGTATAAAGAGATTGTCATGAGTTAGGTATAGAAGATGAAATACTTAAAATCTATGTCTCACGATATTCTGAACAGTTCTTTGATGGTTCGGATGAAGCGGCGCCCTCATTAGGTATGTTTGGTTCATCATCTCCTACCAGCCAAGTCACTTCTACAATGAACATGATGACAGTGAGGTTCCGCAGTGATGCGTCTACTCAGGGTACAGGATTCAAGGCAACTTGGACTAGTGGTATGTATGCCAGATCCTTACAGAATAATATGCAATTTATTTATTTATTTATTTATTTATTTATTTATTTATTTCTCTTTCAATTTTTTCATATTTACAGCTATATTGCAATTATCTTTATATTTACAGCATATAGCGATTGGATCAATTTGTACAATACTACGCAACAACGGAAATTGAAAGAGAAGAGTATGTGGACTGCATGAGTAAATTTTAGTTAAAATCACAAACAATGTTTGATTTCTGCCTTTTCAATAAATAGAAACAGTCCAATAAATGAAGATAAAACAGATTTATATTCCACATAGAATGTTGCAACAGGATTGGTCAAAAGGCAATCACGTGATTAAATTTGGTTTTCCCATCATCAATCATCACTCGTAGTGATGGTACTTTTAAGTTTCGCTGATCACTTCAGCGCCCCATAGAGCATGTAGAGCCATAACGCGTCATCAATTATTATTAGGATGCGCGTAAAAAAAGTGCGTAGTCACTCATGGTTTTTTGTATTATCGTTTTTTCAATTTCTTTGTTACGTAACAGTCACTTCAGCCCATTTGAGCTAGGCCTTCGCGCTAAATAAATTGCGCGCACTGCGCAGGCATCGATGACTTGAGTGTATTTTCCTTTTTAAGGATCTCTAGGAAATCTTTTATTTTTAATCAAAATATTGGCTTTCCCTGAGCTCTTAAAATGTTTCAGATGTGGAATATAAAACAAATAATCACCTCTTGATCCAAATGATGGGGCAAACTATCACTTCCACGGCAAGCTGGATGTACACGCTAACTCTCCTCAGCTTTGCTTCAGAGCAGAAAGCTTATCCAGCTTGCCTGAGAAGTGATAGTCTTCCCAACATTTGGATCGATGGTGATTATTTGCTTACTAGCTTACATACGTCAAATTTTCCATCCAACTAATAGCTTTTCCTATCAAAATATTTTGGATATGGAAATTAAATAAAAGTGTAAATAACGGAAATCCAAATTCATGTTCAAAACAATTTTCTTATTCTGTTTTTACCAGTGTGTGGAATTGAGTTCACTGATGTTGGGGAAGGCTCAATTCGATCTCCAGGCTACCCAGACGTTGACTACTCTAATAATCTCAACTGTAACTACAAGATTACTGTGGATGCAAATACTCCTCTCGTCATGAATTTCAATGATCCCTTCGATATTGAGAGTAAGTTTTAACCCATTGGGGACTGAGCCCGAATATATTCGGGCTGAGGTCTATGTGAAATGTGTGTTATAGCCAAATCAGCTTAAACAGGTTAAAGTAGAGTTTTTAATAGCATTGTGATATTATATAAGAAATAATAAAGTATTATCTAAGGAAGCTTACCAAAAGGTAAGCAGAGTGCATTGTGGGACTTAACACCTTAGGCGCCTTCTCCAAACAAAGTGCGTCAGCTTCCCGCGTCCTTTGTACCAAAAGACGATTTATCGGCTTTTGAATAGAATCCCGAAATCTTAATACGGCTTAAACACGTTAAAAGCAGAAAGCCGATTGTTTCTGTCTCGGACGCGTTTGATCAGGAAGCTGCGGGAAACTGACGACACTTTGGTTTGGAGAGGCTACCGTTATAGTATCCGATTCTCCTTCCTTGTTAATTCCATTGGATAAATAGTGTAGGGTAATTTAGTACGATTTCTGGTAATGCAAGCCCCATATGAGCAGTAGCTATATTGCATGGTAGAGAAGCGCACGGATTGATTTACGCATTTTGATTTAAGGCATAAAACTGACAAGTGTAGGCATAAACTAGTGGAATATTGCATTGTCTTTTCCCTGACATTCTTTGAAATTTTGTTTCAATTCATCAAGTCCTGATTGATAAGGTCTTGTTTTCTGGACCGCCCCCTCTTGGACAAAATGATAATTTTTTGACAAACATCTGGCCAGTACGTGAGGTTGGAAAATTTTGCATCGAAAATATTGACCTTCGTACTAGAGTGTTTGCATGAAGGAGTGGAGTGATTTCCTCGGCAACCTTTATTGTAAGGCATTGAATGGAGAAGATTACCTCGTTATCTAAGTTCTTACTTAATTATATAATAAATAATACATTTATATGCACCAATCTTCACTACTTTGAGGCGCAATTGCCAGCAAAACTTTTATCGAACTATGCAATAGAATTGCGAAAAGCATAGTTAATCAAGCAACACTATAATCAAATGAAGCAGAAGAGAGGGACAGCCGCCGCACAACTTCCACATGCTTCCTAAAGTCAAAGTTCGAGTGGTCATGCAGATCAGACAGTATAAAGGAGGAGTGATTTCATATTTTGGGAGAGTTATATAGTTAAAGTTGATAGATTGAAGCTGGGTCGTAAACGTCTTTTAACTGTTTCTGATCCTCAGGGTGCATGGTACGATGCGGCATATGATGGGAGCTTCGTGGGTATATTGGTCTGGGTACGGATGACCAAGGGCACTCTAATGGGGTATACCTACTGGGTGGAATCCCTTGGTCCCATCAGAGTTCCGAAGTGAACAGGTCCAGTTCTTTCTCGAAGCTTTTACTCGTGATGGATATGGTGGTGACCTCGGCAACAGGATTTGCCGACTTAACTTTGATGGCAGGTATAGGGCTTTGGTCTTTCTCCTTTGGGGTTCCATGTTTATTGGTTTCCTGTTGCTTTGTGCCTTTCTATGCATGAATTTGTGAATAATGTACATTGTGGTAGGATTAGATTACCAGTTTTATGTCTTCTCGTAAACAATATTATTTTGTTGGTATTTTTTTTTGTGGCTATGGCATAAAATCAATTATTTGGTTTATTAATCCAGAATTGTTAATTGGGATCAACTGGCTCCAGATGCCCTGTAACAATGGAGTTACAAGTTTAAGTGTTTAAATTATGGATTGTCCAATCATGATCCTACAATGGTCGGCAAGGTGCCTTCTCTTTAGAGATAAAAAAGTCTCATCATTCTCTGAGCAAAGAGTCAAGAAATGGGGTAGTCGTTGCAAGTTGTAATTGATACGAGATTGGACGTTATTTGGATGAGTGAATAGGAAGAGGGTCGTGTACAGCTTTATGGATCCTCAACATTCACAAGTAGTCAGGGCGCTGTGCTTCTATTCACAATTTTGAATGTAGCACCGTTAAGAAGAGTGTGTGTATTGTTAATAGTTAACGACAATCGATACGTTTGATTATTGAGGGTTTGTGGTGGTGCGTATTCACCAGGTGACTCTGGTATAATGTGTGGCCAACGTCCTGCCCATGCCACAATTAACAAGGAAAATGATCAGGGAACTGGTAGCCTGGGTGGCCTCATCAGTGGTTGATTCACCGCAAGGAATTGGTTAGAGTTCAAGTAAGGGTTTGCTTTTCAATATTGGTCTTTCGTTCTATCGTATTTTAATTGAAACCTGGCACCGTCTGGATTGAGAAAATGATATCATTATGCCTACTTTATACTTCTGTTTTTTATGCTTACAAACATCAAGTTGAGCAACTTCAAATTACCACTTTCTATTGATAATGCAATTGGATATAGCATGTATATATCGAATTTTCCTCACATGTTTTTCATTATCTACTTTTTACAACAAAATTACATAATGCACAGTGGTGAGAAATGGTTTTGACCTTTGTTAAAGAAAAGGGATAAATGAAAGAGGGAAGGTTCTATGTGAGTTCTTTTACAATTCAATATGTGCTCTAGAAAATGTAAGCTCATTTGCCTCAGCAAGTCACGAGTAGATAGTCTGAAGTACAGACTCAATTGAAAACTTTCACAAAATTTTAGGTCTAGTGGGAGGCTAGCCTCCAAACCCATTGTCTGTGTCAAATAAGATTGGTGAGAGCACCTTTGGGTTCGCGGAGTGAATCTAGTACTTTTACTTCGAGACCACTAACGCGAAGTTAACAACCATGGTTTTTGCGTGCAAACTAGTTCAGACTACTGCTTGGGGTGTCCCGAACACAAAGTCGGATAACAATTTGATAAGATTTATGCCATTCATCTGGCTCACATGGTCACCTGACAATACTGAATAGTATAGGTTAGTACAAAACTATAAAGCTTGACCATTCTAAATAATTCTTTCTCTTCCTGACATCTTTTTGGCATTTCAGATTCGAACCACATTTGACGTAGAAGTCACTCTTCATGTGCCTATGACTATGTGCAGCTTATTGATTGGCTCTGATTCAGTACAACCTTAAACCACAGCCTCTGTGTGGATTCCACAGTTCGCAAGCAGGGTTTCTTCCTAGTACTGGGTAATTTCATGCTTATCAACATGGTTACTGACTACTCTGTCACTCTTGCTGGAAATTCTCTGGAGCTTACGTGCTACATATGGTATATTTTTATGACAACCGGAAGTTGATTTTAAATTCACTTAGGCTTATAGAGTATAACATTGGCTTACATTCTCTGCCTAGTAGTAGCGAAATATTGCTAGTCGCAGATTCTAAGGTCCTTTCAAAATTCATCTCAAGTGAAACCTCTTAATGTAGCCAGTTGGAACCGACCAGTTTTTTTATTTTAGCTCTGTTTTAAGAAGTAATGTTGGAGTCAACTGTGTTATTTGAGTCTGGCGCGAAATTTGTGAGGTCCAGCCGCTTTGTTAATAACATTAAAGGTAATACATCAAATTTATTTTTTAAAACCCTTGTTTCATTTTAAAAACAAAATCCTTATTTTTCATACTTTGGAGGGAAAAAATGCCCTCTTATATTCCTAAGTTGCAAATATATGAACATTGTGTTAAAGAAAAAGCAAAATATGATTGTTACTGTATCATGACGAGCCCCCGCCAAAAAGCCCCCCCCCCCGGGGGGGGGAAAATTTTGGGGTTGGGGGGGGGGGAGGAATCAATGACTGCAGCAGATCAGGGTACCTCACAGACTTCTGACAATTATTGAATAACAATGTCAGTATGAAAACCCAGTAGTACTGTAAGACAAGCATCCTGCTACCAGAGATATCAAGTCAGGCATGTTAAGAATAGGTTACTTGGTTCATTCAATCCTCCGAGGACTCCACAGACTGTGGCAAATGAGCTAATGTTGCGGTGAGTGATATTGTATCAAAAGGCCACAACACATCTAAATGACTTTTGGTTTTACGACTGACTGTCCCTTGGGATCTGAAATAATAAGCACACGCATATTTTGCTTGTGGCTTGTCTATTTGCGGACCCACAATTGGTCAGGTCATGTGGAAAGAAGTCATTAATTGTTGTATTCAGAGGTGTACCCTGTTGAGGTTATTTGTTTTCTTATTTCATCGTGAACTGTGCATGGAGCCAGTAAATGGCCATAGTGGTAGAGGTCGCTGAGCCCTGCGGCAATCAGTAAGACTGAGAGGTTCAAATCTCCCGCTGGTTCCAAGAATTTTTTGACTAATTTATATCAAGATCGAACATGGCGATCTTATTCAACACTGGTCAAGACCTATAAAATTGTTTACCACATATAACTCTCCCCATCAAGTCTTTATTAATTCCATTAAGTGTGGTGGCCTTTAATCATTTAGCTCTGATATTCTGATTGAATAGTTACTTACTTTATGCTCATTCTTATATAGATGTTTTATGTTTTTTTGTTAACCTCCCTCCTTACATGAAACTTGTAATTTAGATGTATGTCTGTTGCACTTTATATTATTAAAATGGTTTGTAAGATTGTTGATGGGTGTGACATAAAATTGTGTAATCTCATATTTGGTGATAATTCTCTTCTTTTGGTGGTGTGTGAGTGGGTCGATCTTTCAGATGATCAATCAAATAAGTGCCTCTTATCAAATCCTGGGCTACTGTAACCCAAGAAGAAAGTTAGCAACAGTAATTTCAAAGAACATTTGATCCTAGCAAATAGTTTTATAGGTTTATTTGAGCTTGTCAGGTTTTTTCACTTTCTCTTTAACAATGTTTTTATTTTTGAGAATTGTCGAGTAGTGGTATGGAATATATTGATTTTATATTGTTACAATAAAATCTTCAGTGTCGAGTGAAGGATGTGGGCTTACGCATGAAGAGAAGAAGTATTAAGATTGAAAACGAAAACAATATTACATGTTATTCAGAAAAATTCAGGATTAACTCCAATAGTGTTTTAATTGCAGCAAAGGCGTAGATGCTGTGATTTAGTTTGTATTTCTAGAAAAATATTCTGCTTTTTCTCATCTACTCAAACGTTTTAGATCTACGATGGAAGTAAGTACTAATGATACCTCTTGTTGGTACGTTTTCCTGTGGTAGTACTGCTCCTGATGATCTCACGCTATCAGGGACAATCAAGCATTGTGGTCTTCCATTCTAATGATGCTACCACAGGATGCAGCTGGCTCAAAAGACCCCTCGGCTCAGGTACCTCTGTTGATCGTAAGCATACTTAATGAACCCTTACATAATATTTTGCTATTTTCAGACTTTTAAACATTTCTCTGGCTTCAAAGTCTTCATACATGTACAATCGCACCTAAATAAAAAGACTCCCATTTGTACAGTTATGTTAAGGAACAGTTTTCTTCTCACAGATGAAATTCACCTAAGAAGAATATCCTGCCTATTATGAAAGAAAAAATTGTTTCTTTCGAGCTTACTCAAAATTCACTTACTTTGGAGATACATTGTCTATATAGAAAAACGGTAACGCTTCGTTTGTCGATCAATGAGAATGTCCAGTCTGAATGGGGCGTTCTAATTTATTAGCTGATTGGCAATTAGACTAAAACTAAAGACCTAGCATGTATTTAAAGATCGAATGGAAATTAGACAAATTAGTTAGTATATTCAAATGGGTTTAGCTCTATGTGGTATTTAGACAATACAGAATTGGACCAACTGGTGCCGGTAGATTCAAGTGGATTAACCCAAATACCTGACTGCCATGTTTTGTAACTTCGCGCTATTCTCTTTAACAGCGATAGTGGAGGTATCTTAATGCCTGACCAGCCTTGCCCAGACTATATCAATCTCCTAACTACCGCAAAAGCATACTATCAAGCACCACCAGCGTTGTAGATGGACCATGAATGGAAACCAACTCTACAATCGATGTCCGGACTAGAAGTCACTGAATTTCGGATCTTCGCACACGCGCTAGGATGAACTGTTGCCAAGATTAATAAAGTCTGGAATTAAGAAGATCAACCTGTGGTGAAGCTTGTCATAACAAATGAAGACAATCAATCTTTATTCTTTTTATCACCTGTTTGTTTACCGATTGGCTAACGAGTCGTCTTGGCGTGGTGGCCTCAAAAGCTATACTTAGTCGGTGCTGTGAATAATGTGCTAACCAAGCTTGTCTTAAATATGTTGGTGAACAGCGCACCAGCAACGAGGGCACCAGGCCGTCCACCTGGGCGCAGCTGAGAATGCCGGATTGAGGATGCAAACGTATAATTTTGATCTCAGGTGTTTTCTTTTAATAAGTGGCAATTGTTGCCGGGATTATTTGGTCCGGCAAGCTTACGTCCGCTTCCACTTGTAAAAATAAATGACTTTCAAAACATATGACACTCGCATATTATGCGGAAACTCTGTAGTACTTGATAATATTAATTTGTACCATACCTTCATAGGCAAAAAAGAACTTTTGCTGAAATAGCAGCCATGAAGCCATCCTCAACACCAGAGTGTGTGTTCTCTTTAAGTTTTCACTATAATTAGTAGTATTAATAATTTTCAGAAAATAGCATTTTTTATAAAATCTATATTGCTCTGCGCCAATATAATGTCCTGTTCATCACAAACCGACGCAAACAGTTAGGAAATTTCACATATTTTTATCGGTTATTTTTTTTTTTTTTTTTTTTTTTTTTAATAGTAATAAGAACAACCAAGCAGACTTTTTACAGTTCGCCTGTAATTAACTTTTTGACAATGATATGTGGATAAGTATTACTCAACATATCTAATCCTATAAAGTATATTTTTATCCTTTAGGGATACTGATGTCAGGTCCTGAGGTATTGAGGTTCAGCAACCCACCAACTTTTTGAAAACAATCCAGTGGGCAAACAGCCACAGTCTACTTCTATTAATCATCTGTGACTACAACAGCTAAAGGATTCTCTTTGATTTACTCCAGTGCTAGGTAATAATCAGAAACAATGGTTTAGTATGTCGTATGTTTCTCTCTTACAGTATAGTCCAGTAGCAGAGTAAGCCTTACGTACCACACTCGACACAATTGGAAGTATTGCGTATCCAGAACAATTAACATAATACCGCGCCGTCTATTTTCCAACCAGAACAATTGGCCCACTCGGCACCATCTATTAATTTGCGAAATCCTGGATCGTGCCTGGTAGTAGGTTGAAAAAGTGAAGTAAGCTCTTATACCAATTAGATACAATTAACATCAGCACCACTTATTCCAAATCAAGATCTAGAAACCAAGCTATTAAACTTTAACCCTAATTCAGACTGGGGGGGGAGGAGATCAATATATGACCCCACCCCTGTAAAACGAAAATCGCGCGACTCGCCGCGCAACACCGGCTGCGTAATCGCAACCGCACGCATTTATGAACTTTTTTCTTTCAAGTATCCTCAGCAAGTTTGAACATACCAGTTCGAAAAAATCGGATACTTACCCGTTGTCGCGTTACCAACATTACGATAAAAGCAATGTCAGAGCCTAAATTGAACGAAAGATCATCATTTTTTGCATGCGTTTTGCGTGTCAAAAATACTGCTTTCTTATCTAACTTTCTTTTTATTTACACATGCATACATTAGTGCCTTCATGAGGCCTTTTTGATTATATAATTTGTCTTTATATTATCAAATACGCATTTTCTCAATGCATAAAAAAATTACAAAAACAAAGAAATACATAGAAATAAACAATAGAATACCTAAGAAGATTCATAAAACAATAGAAATAGTAAAGAAAAAATGCAAGAAACACAAATTTCGAATTTGTCAATTCAAATGACTCGTTGTTCTTTGCTACTCAACTAGACCAGCACTTTTTTAGAAATGTTGGCCTCATAACTAATACTTTTATTAATGAAATTAAGATTTCCAATAACTAAAGAAGGCATACTAATTTGCATACGACGAGTAGCATAAATATAAGCATAAAATTAAATATGTGAATATGTTTATATATATAATTTCTCTCTTATAAACATACCGCAGCACCGACAAAGCACCACTGTCCAAAAAAAAAAAACACCCAGACACCCTTATTACAATGATAGATATGCATAGCGGACGTTTGCTCTAAAAATTTCAGACGCACACGAGCCGGCAACGTAAGCCATCCGCGACCGCACCCAACAGAACGAAATCTCGGGGGACACGCGCGCGGGAGTTAAATTGACCCCAACGGCAACCAGACGACAACCCCTCACCGTCCCACCCCCCAGCAATCCAAAATCTTCCTCTTGAAAAAGACCAGTTACTGAAATAAAGGGTTAAATGGTTGTTGTGGCACAATAAGAATGTCTTTGATTGCAATTGCTAATACATTTTTAGACAAGGAAGCCTTTTGATGCAAAGTTTACTCTAAAGGGAAATAAAAAAAGGTATTAATGAATTATTTGGAATAATTTCTAGTTGTGACTGGATACGCTACTTTAGACATAATGATTAAGAATAAGACAGCTCTGTTTGCGCAAATGACCAAAATATGAATTAATTGGAGCAGATATGTTCTGTTTTATCTGAGAACTTCATAGGATATCTCATAAATACATGTATTTTATTTTTGTGCAGATCCTAGGAATAAAATAATTAGACGGAGAGAACCGGAAATCTCATGATATTTTAGTGTGAAAGGATTGGGAAAAAATTTAGTGTAAAATTTAGCCCATTTGAATGAACAGTTTGTTTGCTATTGCATCTTTCTGCTTCTTTTTCAATTCCATACCTTCAACTTTGAAAAATATTATTTAATTCAATTGTCTGATTGTTTTCAGTGATACAATGTAATATTAAATTTGTGTTTGGGTATCAAAAAGAATGGCCTCTTCCAGATTGCAACAAGGAAATTGACACAAATAACAAACTCACGTGATGTACAGTTGATGTCACCAGTGGTACCCAGGATCATAGTACAACCATAGACTGTAAGCATAACGAGTGACCAGCCCAGTAAAGAGTGTACATTATTATCTCTCTCTACTAAAACTCAACCACTTTGGAGTTAGAATGATCATGACAATTGTGTATTTGACAGTAATGGAGGTTAAGCCTAGCAAACCTGTTCTGTTTTGAAATTTGATGAAGGCTTACCTTACTTAGTCTTTAATGAAATCTGTCTTTTTTATCTAATTAATAATAAATTGATTATGTGTTTATAGTATATAGTGAGTGTATCTCTTAAAGAGTTGTTGATTGGTTGAAAAATGATGTCACGTAGTACCATTCAACGTTGTTATGTTATATGAACGGTTTTTTAGGTTATAAATTAGAAACCGGTTTTTTTTGTTATATTGAACGGTTTTTTACCTGTATTAACATTGAATGGTGAAAAATCGATTGGCCTTGTTGCGCAGAATGCGCGTAATAACAGTAAAATGGTGCGCACAACAATAGATACGCGGAGCGACAATATACCGTCACAATAGCTTAATTAGGCACAGAAAAGTTTGGCAAAAAACATGTTGCATAAGAAAAACCAAGATTAGGCAAGGTCTAAAGATCTAGGGGTTCTATTAATTTTAACTTTTATAATAAATATTGCAATGCTCTATTAATGCACATTACTGACTATGTGAACTCCAAATTACTAAATTTATCCTCGTGCACATCTGTTTCAACTCGGCCTATCGGCTCGGTGAATACAATGTGCCTCGGGATAATTTATATTTGTCGTGCACATAAATCTAGTATGTTGCCATTGTAGAGCATGCATATTTATATAATATTTTCATGTTAAGACGCATAGAGACATTTGTTAAAATGTATTTATGCGCTATATAAGAAGTTCACCACACCTTGAATCCTTAATTATTATTATTATTATTATTAATGTTTTTGTCTTCCCCACCTGTTTAAATATTTACTTTTATTCATTCTGGATGTAAATTTTTAGAAGATTGGTGATTACATATTTATTGTCAGAAATAACATTTGGTTAAACAGAGGGCTCCTGTCAAATATCACTCAGCATTTTGTATGTGCCAATTGGATTTTGCTCATTTTGTTCATTTTTGAATGTGATATCTTTAATTATTTTCTTTTTGCTTAGTAAAATTTTTGTTAAGTGACAAATTTCTCGAATATTCAATATATTTATGATATTAGCTGCAAGTATCTTTGAAATAAAGTGTGCGTTTGTTGGAAAACCAACTACCTTTTTATTTCCCTAAGACCTTTGACATATCTTCTTTATGTTGCAATTATTGTTTCATATTAAAAAGAGCTTTTTATATCAGATCTATGGTATCGAGATGGAAAGTCAGAATTTTTAAATAATTAAAATTGATTTCCATGTGAATATAAAAAGCCTCATTAAAACCTTATATATGTTGCTGTCTCTCTCCGACGAGGTGGGTTAATTGGTTCTTACAAGCGATGCCGACGCGACAATGACTTGGTAACATATGACTGTGGGAACACGCCCCTGCCTCCGCCTATGCTTAATCTATGCAAGTGGGAAATGACCTTTGTTCTTTCATGTACGATTTGTGACGGTTATATTTCAGATTAGCCATATTTGGTGGCTTGTAGACGCATCCGTTCACATTCATCTACCCTGTTCAAGGCAATGATACAATTAATTTTAATAATTCATCTTCATATATCAAATGAGACACAAGTTCGCACGAGGTCGCCCTCGCTTGAGCCCTTCTCAGAGTGACAATGAGTCTAAGGAATTTGGCAAAAGAGATTGTTTTTGAAATGTCACATTTTGGGGACGGGGGAAATACGTTATTTTACGACAATTATTTTTTTTTTACTTTGTACCGTTAGTAGCAGAATAATGGCCTACGGCAAAAGCAGCTCGCTGGGAAGAGGTTGCAGACTAAACTGGGATGGGCATCAAAGTTTGGAGTGGTCTGATGGTTGGTTGGTGCGTCAAGATAGATTGCATGCTGTATGGTCCTCTGATAGATATACTCGAGTTCTAAAAAAGAAAACTGACTGACAATACATGGATGAGGTTGAGAGGTTAAAAAAACTTTGACTGAGGTTTGTTAGAAGCCATGTCATCACTTTGGAAAAACCAATACAGGGGGCGTTAATCCCCGCTGTTTGAGTGATTGGGGAGGGGGGGGGACGGTTGTGGGGGGGATGGGTTTTCTGATCACTTTTAAAAATTAAACTTGTCACATATTTCCCCAGACATATGAGAAAATAAACCTTTGTAATGTGAGACTGACCAATTTTAAAAAAATTGGAACTTTATTAGTAGAATCAAAAATTTATTGAAATTTTAAAAAAATAGTTACAAAAATAACTGAAAACTGGACCCCCGGGAATGATTCTTGTCATGACGCATCTACTGTCGAGTATTGGATTCTGTATCTCTGTAAGGTGAGCTCCTCGTGTGTATCTTTTGACGGTGTTCCCTGACCTATCGTGCGTTAAGATATACAAAAAAAGATCTTAGGATCAATTTGCATAAATTTGAAAAGCACCATTGTTTATTGGTATTTGATCAGAGGTCCCTTTAAACACCCAGAAGTGCATGCAAGCACTATAGTCAATGTATTGTGAATATGGGCACTTGTTTGCGACGTTTTGCGATTGATATGCAAAGCATTTGTGTTAATGCGGGAGGAGCCCAGGAATTATATAGGCTGTTCAGCTGACGATGTAGAGATAGAATGTTATGTAGCTTTGTCTGCTTTGTTTAATTAAATGCTTCTTCTCCAATGATCACATACTGTCTTTAATAATAATATAAATTAAGCTCGTATTTTCTTTTTACTTCTTAGAATCGGAAGACAGACAGATAAACATGATTTATAAATAGATGAGTGTCTCCAGCCATGTATTGTACAAAGGATATAGTTTCTCAATTCACTAAATTGACTAAAACAAAGCGTATTGTAGATCTAAGGGTGTTAACAATTGAGTGTATTTCATGAAAATGGCGTTGATTGTTCAGCTGTATTTTTCCAGCTTAATTTTTAGTTTTCGCTGTACAGAAGACTTATAGGAGATATCTTTCAATTTCAACACTTTCAATTTCAAGCTCTTTGTAGGCTCTTTTCAGCTTTGTGCAGCGATTCATTTTATTTGTGGAGCTCTGACTCACACTCACTCACGCACTGCCGTTTAAAGGCAGTCAACATGAGAAATATTGGTATTTTTAGTATCCCGATTTACTGCCTGCCCGCGCCCACTGGGTGGTGCCGGAGGCATTATAATTTTCGGGTTGGTCCGTTTCCGATCCGCGTCATAGTTGTGGTATATTTTCCTTTAGTACAGTTGTGTGTGTACCTGGTACCGTGTGAACGTCGCCCTTTCGGTATCTCCATCTAGGTCCACCTATATGCCCCGGAGGTGAAGCGATAAAAACTTGAAGGAACGTTTGGACTCGGTCACTTTCAACTTTACATCATGTATGCTATGTGTCAGGGACAAATTGGATGCACAAAAATCGATTCCTGATTAGACTTTGGGGTAGGTGGGATCATTGTAGGTGCAGGTCAAGAGGTCAACATCAGAGGATTCATGTGTATGGGCATGAAAACATGTTATAGGCTCGCGTCCTGCTCTGCGGGCAGGGTCGGAGTCAGACTTTGTTTTGTTATCTTTTATTTTTGTTAAAAACCGTCTGGAATATGAGAGCGGGGATTATCACCTTGCAAAAACTTGGAGTAAGTGTGTTGCCTAATGGAGGGGGGAAAGATGAATTGATTCAAGATTATTGACGGGTCAGAAGGATTCAAACGGAAGTCAAAAGGTCCAGCAGATGTTCTATGTAGTATACGCATGGTAAAATGGGTTCTGTCCGCTGTGTGGTACCGTCTTCACGCAATAGTAACACCTCTTGTTAGAATAAAACGTACTTGTACTGTGTGACGCGGCTATCAGACCTTCACAAAACTTGAGGTAAGAGTGTTGCAACGGAATGATTGGGTAGGTGGCAAATGAATCTGATTAGAGTGATTTTGGGGGTCGAAAAGGGTCCAAGTCAACAGAGGTCATTGATAAGTGGCAACTAAAATAGTTTAGTTCTCTGTGATAACTTAACCCTAAACTGGGGGGCGGGGTATTTTGAGAGTTGATCAGTGGCCGGGGGGGGGCCTCCCAGGCCCCTCAGATCTTTGCGCGTCGACACGGGCGGCTGATTGCGGCCGATGGCATGCATAGTTCGCACCCGTAGGACCTAATCTACACAATGTGTAGTACGTTTTTTTTTCATGAAAAATTGTTATTTTAATTAATTTATGTATTTATGCATAATTAATAATGGAAATCAATACTTTGGCTCTAACATTCCTAAAATACGGCTCCATGTGCTCATTTTTGGTGTGGATATTCTTTAATAGCCTTCCTATCTAATTGTAGCTTGAAAAAAAAATTACAGTATCACATTAATTTCTTAATGTATTATTGTTTTCTTAAGTTCTTATGTATTTCTTTTGTTTTTTTTACCTTTTTATTTCATTATTGTTTTTCATCAAATTTGTTGGGTGACAATATTCAAACAATCATAAAAGAAGCATATATCAGTAATTTGAATCAGTAAAGCAAAAAATAATCACGGTATTTATAAATTTGCTGAAAACACATTTTTTGTATTGACTTTGTACATAAATCACTTTTTGAGCAATTTTTGGTCTGACGCATGTGTACAATTACTCGAGAGCCGGATGTACGGCACTGTCGCAATTTGGTCTAAAGATTGACGGGAGACTGGAGGAAAAAGTTCATGGAGTGCCGTGTCTGCATTGCGGGCGGCGCGACAAGCTTTTCCCCTTCCTTCTCCGCCCCCGCAGTTGCGAACATTATTGCGCAGAGCTAACGTCGAGGGGGGCTGGAGGCCCCACCCCACCCCGGCACTAGTTAGGGTTAAGAACTGTGTAACGGATCATCTTCAAATTGGGTATAACGTTGCATATGGGAGAGCAATGAACTGATTAAATGTGGGGATCGATGAAGGATTCAAAAGGTCACAGAGGCCATTGTATGCATGGAATGGCTTGTTTATGCTCCGCACGAAGTCATCGCCGGCGGCATTATGTTTCAGGGTTGGGTCCGACCGTCGGTCCCACTTTTTCGTTCTCACGATAACTTAAGAACCCGTTTGACGGATCATCTTTCATCTTGGTACAATGGTATACATACTGAGGTGACAATTTGATCTGATTAGATTTTGGGTGGTCAAAGGTCAAAAGGTCAAAGGTCACAGAGGTCTAATAAAATAGGTGAAAATAGCGTCGTTCTCACAAAACTCAAGAACCGTTTACGATTATCTTCTGATTCTCTTGGTAAATTGTGTGCATACTGGGGGTGACAATGATGCTTGAATTAGATTTTGGGGTCAGTGAGGTCCCACCCATGGTCACAGAGGTCAATAAATCAGGTGAAAATAGGCTCATTCCCACCAATATACTTGGAACCAGTTTCACTAATCATCTTCATACTTGGTAAATTGTTGCATACTGGGTACA
>CALNVZ010000482.1:75080-99017 GCA_940671915.1 Paracentrotus lividus | reverse complement strand
GCAATTAAACAACAAAACACCGTGTAACCTAACGGGGCAAATCCCCGTAAACCATCCCCATCCCCGCTTGTCATCTAAGAATAATTTAATCTACCGCGTGAGTCAAAAAAAAACTTTACACCTAGGAAAATGTCAATAAAAAGAAAGCCAATTTATAAACCGTAAATCATTTTACATATTCTGAAAGAGTAACTCCTCCCGCATCTTCTGGTACCATATTTGTGTGGTATGTCTCTACGCTTGGATGAACACGATGCATTGTTTGCAAACGTGTAAATTTCGAATTGTGCCAGGGTGGGGATGAAATTGAAACAAAAGCTGATAAAAAAGCAACTCCATCATGAATAAAATAGCATAATTTATTAACCAAAGTGTCTTCCGCTTAATAACTTGGCAGTGGTTTTGTTACACATATTGACTACATTTGTATGAAAATTAGATTGACTCGTCAAGTAATGCACGAATGATTACACACAAAGAGTAAATTGCCACTGACAGACTAAAAGAGCCTCCTAATACTTTTCAAAAGAGATTATTTTGTCTTAACGTTGCTCACTCATGCCTGACAATACAGATTTATCTCATTTTCACACAAAATGTAGTCAATATGTGTAACAACACCCCTGCCAAGTTATTAAGCGGGAGACACTTTCGTTAAAAATTATGCTATTTTATTCATGATGGAGTTGCATTTTTGTCAGCTTTTTTGTTTTCAATTTCATCCCACCCTGGCACAATTCGAAATTTGCATGTTCACAAACAATGCGTCATGTTCATCCAAGCGTATAGACATACCACACAAAAAAGGTACCAGGAGATGCCTGAGGATTACTCTTTTAGAATGTAAAATAATTAGGATTTATAAATGATTTCATTTTATTGACATTTTTCTTAGGTGTAAAGTTTTTTTGACTCACCCCGGTAGAATAATTTAAAAAGAAAAGACAAACCAAGGGGTTGGCATAAAATCATTTATAGAGCATTTAAAGTGAGGGAAGTTGTCCTCCGGGGAGTTTTCCTCCGGGAAGTTGTCCTCTGGGAGTTTCCTCCAGTGCAGTTGTCCTCCGCCGGGAAGTTCCTCGAGGCGTTGCACTCCGGGGAGATTTTTTTCTCAAGGGGAATTGTCCTCCGGGGGACTTGTCCTCCGGGGGAGCCGTCCTCCGAGGGAGTTGCCCTCCCGGGGAGCTGTCCACCGCGGAGTTGTCCGGTTGGAGATGTCCTAGAACAATAAATGTATGTTAACTTTTGGCATTGTACATGTATATGAATATAGAGTTAAATTACATCATATATAAAGATGTATAACAAACATGAGCATACTAACCCTCTTACACGGCTTGCACAAAATATTTTACGAGTTATTGGTAACAAAGACGTTATTACGGCAGGTTCGTGAGCCTGCTTTGAAGTTTTACAATTTTTTTTCAAACACAACGTAAATACAAATACGTGGTCAGGTTAGTATAAATGAAGGTGATCATTAAATTTTCATAACAAGAGTTTAATGATATAAACCTATAAAAAAAAAAGTATAGTATAAGACAGAACAAAACTCGCTGGTATATATCGTCACCGGGTTGAGATTGTGAACATCACTACATCCATTATTATGTAATCATTATCTAAAATCATAACAAATTCTGCGCTTTTAAGGTGTTATCGAGCACCTTGAATTACACTTTTACATTCTTTATACCCCCGTCACACTGAGCTTCGTTCCTACTACTCCTTGCAAATTTGCCGAACGGGCATAGTCTGTGTGTAAACTGAGTGGACGTAGTAAATACTTCTTACATCTGTTTACGAACTTCATGGACTAGCTCGGTCGATTTCCAAAAAAGTGTTCAAAAAAATCGGGCGCTCCATCTCTCCTAAAATTTAACGAGGTGGCAACGTACCTGAAACGAGATGGACGTACTACAAACAAATTGCCCGTACTTAAATCGTTCTAAAGATGTGCTAGGACGTCATACAAACGAGCATTGTATATTAATTATTCAAGTTCTAAAATTAAACGTAGTGACAACGTCCTTCCAACGATAGGACTTTACTCTGAACGAGAAGGACGTACCACGAACATACGTCTTTCAATTTTTAAACAGAACGCATGTCATAATTCCCGTCACACTAAGCTAGTTCTCACTGCGTTCTAGGTAGTTCTTTGGTAAACGGGCTCCAATCTGTTTACACACGGACTGAACCTAGTGCAGACCTTTTAGAATCTAGTACAAACCGTCTTTACAATCTGTTTACGAACTTGGCGAACGGCCCGAACGGAGAGAACGGAAAGCCATTCCGATTTTTTTAACATGTTCAAAAAAAATCGTACTGGCTTCAAGTCTAAAATTAACGTAGTGACAACGTCCCTAAACTGGTAGGACTTACTCTGAACGAGAAGGACGTACTACGAACGTGGTACCTAACTTTTATCATGCTGCGCATAGTCACTTTAGTGACCGTTTTTGACGTGCTACGAGACGGTATAGAGTGAACGAGCAGTTTACTCGTCTGAACTGGATAACAACGTATTGCGGACGCTGATAAAGACGGAATGACCGAACGAGAACTATTTATGAACTGCCTAGCATCGTATTCAAAGAAATTATTTTTCAAAGTTATAATTCCAACCCGACCAAAGGCCCGTTCAGCATTTTTTTTAAAAACGGGCAAAAACGGGCAAGAACGTTATAGAACGACCTCAGTGTGACGGCCCCCTAAATAACAAAAAAAAATGTATTTTAAAGAAAGTGTTCACCATTTTTATTTGGTTTGGCTTGAATAACACCGAAAATGAGAGAAACCTATCAGTATCAATATGGAGAGCATCGGATAACTATATTTTATATCAAACGTGATCAGGTCTTTTTTGGTTGTTACAACTTACATTCAGCAAAATTCGTTATTATTTATATTTTATTATTCATGATTTGATCAGCCATAAAAGAACTTCAACAATCATTGTTCGCTAGGGAGCAATTAAATTCATTATAAATATAACCACAAAGTAATAATATCATACCCAAAAAAGAAATTGTTTATATTTTTTACTAGCATGCATAAACATGCACAATGCAGTTATTTACATACGTTGACAAAGAAATATATAGCGTACATTAGCATGCTGGCCTCCATACACGGTTCGCACAAAATATTTTACGAGTTACGGTAACAAAATCGTAACATTGAGAATAGTGAGGGAATTACCGCAGATTCGTTTGCCTGCATTTAATTTTTTACATTAATTATTTGCAACATATACAAAATAGGTTTTTATTAAACATAAAGTTATATTACCGTACGTGGTTGTGATAATTATTCATGATAATCTAATTCACATTATTCTCCATATCAAAATATATATATATATAATATTATGACTATTGTGTACCAGAGTCCATATACATAACAATGCAAATATTCACACAACTTTCATGTAGATATTTACATCAAGCACATAAGCATGCTTAGTAAAATATTTGGTCGACATCAAATATGTTATGAATTACGTGACTGATGTTACATTCCGCTAATAACGAAGTAATGAATGAACTTGCCTTTAAAAAATCATTGAAAATTTTATCATACCCGCTTTATGGTACATAACTGCAGGAGTCTTGGATTCAAAATGATTGTAATAATCGCAACACTGCTGATCCTGCTGAAGAGCTTCAACACTATATGTATTTGGGATTTTTCTTTAACTGCCACTGCATAAAATGTGGATTACTTTTGAGAGAGATGGCGCTGTACATATGAAACTACTTCGTCAGCTGGAATTAAATTGGGTACATTTCTTGCCGTTTTTAATGCTAATTTTGAATATATTCACTGTTTTTGTTTGAACAAAAGTGATCCAAAATGAAATGAAATATTTGAACAAAATGTATGTATTCGGCGTTGGTATCGTTCATTATGATCATGGTGTAGTACACTCGTGTAAAACCAATGCAAATTTCATTTGCCTGTGAAACACGACGGAAATTGGGTTTTTCTAACGCCAGGCAAGTAGGCGCGGGAGGTTAATTGAGCGTATCGCTGAGTTTGACCATCATTGCGTCCCTCTCAGACAGACGACAGAAGTAGGGTACATGCAGGTAATATGGGCCCCCTAAGCTCATTTGCCTAATTTGCATAAAATTACAAAATGACACACAGTCTAATCTTTGTTTATATGAATCAATAACTACTGCTCTAACTTTTATTATGAAGAAAAACAATTATCACCAACCCCCCTGTCTGCTATATTCAAATGTTGACGTCATCACCAAAATGCCCATTTACCTGCACATGCAGGTAATATGGGCACATGTATTGAATGTATTTTTAAAAAAAACTACAATGACTCTACTATGTATGGAATTAGCTTAAAATGTTGAAAATCATTAACTTTCAAATATCATTTGAAATTATAGGACCTTTCAGTAAATACTTGGACTATATACATGAAATATTTCATTGTTTTGTATTTTGTATATTATTTTTTTTTTGAATATTATTTAAATATTATTTTCATTATACAAATCAATATAGGCCTACAATAAGTTGTTTATATCAATTATATGCTGTGAAAATATCAAAAAAATCGTAGCAAAGAGATTGATGCCTCACCCCAATACTAAGTACCAGAATCATTTTCCGCCATTTAGGAAGGCCCATATTACCTGCACTGATGTTGCTATGTCAGGCAAGCATTCAATGCCACATAGCACCCCTTCACTACAACAAATTGACCTGTATACGCTAGTATGATCAAAATGAAACTATAAGCTTACTAAATATACAAACAATTGAGGTTACCCCCTCAAACACTCTTTCACCATAACATTCTGTGAAATATCAAATTTTACATCAAGGTAAAATATTGCCGTAAGTTTTACCTACCTTGTTGGTTTTCAGCAAGTTTCTCAGAGAATTTTCGGCATCAGATGCTCACATGATGATAGATTTTCGTATACAGTTCATACGAACAACATTATGGCGCTCACACCGGTCACCTGTCACCGGTCGACGGTCACGACATGATTTGCTTCAGGTGGCCCATATTACCTGCTGGCCCATATTACCTGCATGTACCCTACATGAATTAGGTAGAATTCATAACAGGAATGTCTCACAATTTCTCTTATATATCTTTGCATGTATGCAGGGTAATAATGACTCTATACTTATACTTATATCTCGCTTTAATAATTGATGTTGATTGATATGAATCTGTTTTAGTAGCCATTTTGTGAACCGTCACAGGCAAAAACAATCAACCTTGCCAAACTTTGACAAGGTTATGGTTGTTACATGCAAGGAAGGCCGTCGAACCTTTTAAAAGTAGGGAAAGTAATGTGTAGAGGATTCATAATTTAGTGATTTATATAGACTCCTGCAGCTCTCATTGAAATATAACTGCTTATAATCTGATAATTTCTCTCTAGAACTGTGCTAGCAAAGGATAACAAATTCCCTCTCATTTGCACAGTTTTATCCTTTATATGCATCCTGCCAATTATACTAATTCTAAAAGAATAATGTGGAAGTAAGGCACACCTTCCCGTGTTCACTGTGTTCAGTTTATGGACAGCTGTGTAGCATCACACAGCGTTCACAAGATTGTACGGCTCGATTTCACACTGTGCATTTGCTCGCTCACAGTGTGAACACGTACGATCATAGATAATCAAAAACTATGCGCCAACACTTTTGATGATATCCGGGATATTTTCAAGAGAACCCTGGACACTCAGGAGAAGAGATGAGTCAATAAGCATGAACAGACAAGAGCTCAATTGGACACGAGCTATCTTTCCAAGACGCTACAATACTTGGGTCACTTGAAAGTGACACCAAAAACTGGAGGGTTGTACCTGCAAAGCATGAAAGAAGGATACAGTGAGTGCACTCGGAGCATGCAGTGTGTGAAAGATGACCAAGGTTGGGACTGTCACCTCAGTATATCACAAGACAGAAATCTATAAAAGCAGACAATATGACTGCATAAGATGACATCACCATAATCAATACCAACCAGCAAGTAAAATTATTACCTGTTTATGTTTAAAAAGGGGAAGTGAAAATTTGCAGACGCGTAAAACCGATTTAATGATTAGTTAAAAATGTAAAGTCTATCAGGAGTACAGAAAGCGATCTCTCCTGATGGGAAAACTTTTAGATAGTACAAACATCGTTCAGGCTTCTCAATCTTCTGATCAGTTATGAAATTTCTAATGTGACTCAGTTCGTTAGAGTATGAGTATTCATCGATATTTATCGTTCTTTCATTGTCCTTTACCCAGGCGACCATGACTAAATTATTCTGAGTTACAGCAGCGTTCGGATGGAATCCAAACTTTTGCAACCTGTGCTTTATATTACCCTCTTTATCAATAACTCGTATTGTCTTTACACCTGTAACAATTAATAAGTCCTCATAACTCGTGATCTGAATAGGCTCATACCCATTACAAGGTATTTCCTTGATCTTCTCTGCATTCCCACCTACTGGGGAGAATACCTGGATCTTCTTCGCTTTCCTGTAGCTGATATAGATCAGATCACCACAATCTACAGTGAGGTCGGGGTCTCCGCCCTTAGCTCGATCAAGGGTATCAAAACTTTCACCTTGCCTCTCTTGGCCTCGTGAGTACAGAGAAGTAGTGTTCTGGACACTACGCTGGCATACAACATAACGGCCATCTGAGAGGAATGCTACTTTGCGGATTGGTACGTTCATGAGCACTTTCTCTTGTACTTGGCCTTCAGCAGAGAAGATATCGATTCCTCCACTACAGTATCCAATGGCCATCCTGCCATCTGGTGTAGGTGCCATGACATTCATGTCATCCTTCCTGGAGAATGGCACGTCATACTCCAATTTACATGTTTGGAACCTGACTTCACCAATACCCAACTGATCACGTTCACTGTTTTGTTGAAATATCAGTTGCTCTGCACGATTACCTACATCAATAGCAGGCTGATCGCACGGATCATCCTGAGCTAGAACATTCTTTATTTCACCGAACAGTGAATCACGAATAACAATAATATCGTCTTCTAACGGAGCTTTCAAGCTATCACCCGCCAGCCTACTTACACTCTCAACACTCCTAAGCAACCTATTATCAGCACATTTCATCTCATCCAATTTGCGATATAATTTCAATTTCTGTGACTCTAACTGGTTGATTAATATTTCACATCTCTTGGTGATTTTCTCTGTAAATTCTTTGCGAATCTCATTGATTTTCGCCTCTGTGTCGTCAACGTGCGCTTTGACTCGGCTCCTCTCATTCTCAATACATTTCATGTGATACTCAATGGTCGTAGTTTTCTTTTTAGCGCAGGCTTGCAGAGATTTAATCTTTGTCTCAATTAAAGAGATGTATTCCTCAGCACCTGAAACATCGTGGCCTTTATCTTTGTGTTTGACCGTCCAGCATCTCAGACAAACGAGCTTCTTACACGAAATGCATAAATCAACTGAAAGTTGTTTTGTTTTATGATTTTCTGAGCAGTAAACCTTCTTCTCCATGAATACCTTGCCCTGTTTTATTTCTTCTATACGCGTAATTTCATGATCCATCCAATTATCATGCCCCTCTAGACATTCGTGACACAAGAATTTATTGCATTCGGAACAATAATACATGGCTGTTAAGTTTTTGTCGCATTTGTCACAAAGCTTCTGGCTATTTAAAATATCATCGATGAGAGACTTTATATTATGATTAGTTTGTAGATTAACGACATTGCCATCCTCAATATCTGTTATAGCTCGACAGATTGGGCATTTCAGAAAACTTCCAGAAGTTTTTGAAGTGCAATTAAGAATAGCAATAAGACATTTCTTACAGAATGTATGCTTACATGATAACACTTTAGGGTCGTCGTATAGTTCTAAACAAATAAGGCATCGTAATTTGTGCGTAGTAATCTTGTGATCACATGATGACGCCATCGCGGATATTTTTTTTTTTTTTTTTTTTTTTTTTTTTTTTTTTTTTTTTTTTTTTTTTTTTTTTTTTTTTACTTTTTTTTTTCAGCTTTTCATCTCTTGTATTACTGTATTACTTCTGAAGTAAATGTGTTCAAACAAATATAATTTATAATAACTTATAACTTATTATCCCAGGAATCCTTTCACGGCTTTTCAATATCAATTTATAGATTATAGGAAAACCAAATGGCATATTAACCATTCAGTTTATGAATATACATGCGTAATTACATATTGTTACCAAGCTGCGACGTCTATCAAAAAAATCCTCGTTGAGATTAAGAATTCAGGATTTTACTGCTGTTGTCTGAAACCATCGATGTAACTTGTTTCTTCGGACATAAATGATGTTTGTCATGTCCCCTGAAATGTATAAAACATATTATGCATTGTAATAATGGCCATATGGTCTATAATATGGAAGATAAGACTTTCGTAAAGTCATTCGTAACTTTACCAACGCCTTGGTGAAACACCACCCACGTCTGATCACCGTAGCGGTATTATTAACAAAAGCATACCAATATTCTACATACTGAGATAAGCCTATACATGTATATATAGGATTTATTGTTCATCATCATACATAAAAACCCTAGGACAAACAGTCAGGGACCGATATTTGTCTTGGGTACATCAAAAGATACAATAAATGAATACATAGGTGATGCTATTACACAAATAACAAAATAGGTTCAAATAAGAGTTAACAACATTACAAAAACAGATTGCAAAAGACAATTAAAGGGGAAGTTCACCCTGGAATTTTCTTGATCTTAAAAAATGAAGAAAAATAAAAGAAAAATATGAGTGAAGGTTTGGAGAAAATCGACCCAAAAATGATGAAGTTATGAATATTCAAAGTTTTGATTCTGTGACGTCACATGCGAGCAGATCTCTTATGTGTTATGTAGTGTAAATTCCATAAAATGTCATTTTTTTCAAAAGAAATTAATTATGTCACCTATGCGGGCGATATATCATCAAACATATGTTCATATACATGACTATATCAAAGTGACATATTCCTTTATCAAGAACCATGACAAAAAGACAAATTTATGGAATTTACATACACAACCAATGGGAGAGCTGCTCGCACGTGACGTCACACAATCAAAACTTTCAATATTCATAACTTCGCTCTTTTTTGGTCAATTTTCTTCAAACTTTCACTAATATTTTTCTATAATTTTTCTTCATTTTTTAAGACCAATAAAATTCCAGGGTGAACTTCCCCTTTAAACATAGAGGGTCTAGTCTACTTAGAAAAAATAAAGAAATTCATGTTAACACAGCTAAACGTTAAGGGCACAGTCATCAATAAAGCTAACAAGAATGTGATACCCGAGTCAAAAGTTTATATGTGTAATGTTCAGTAATAAGATAATGCAACAAAAGAGCAAGTAATACCAAGAAAAAAATATAATCCTTGAAGAGAAAGGAGAGAAAAGGGGCAGAAGAAGAAAGAGGAATAAAAGGGGGCGAAAAGTGAAGAGAGAGAGAGGGGGAGACAGAGAGAGGGAGAAGGAGAGAGGGAGAATAAGAGGAAGGAGTGTAAGAGGTGTACAAAGAGCAGGGAATTAATCAGTACATACTTAAGGAGAGTATTCTCAAGAACAACTAATAAGTATATGTACTATCAGTCGAAACCGGTATACAAGATATCATAGGTGTGAAACTAGATATATTGTGCGAGAACCTTATATGAATTATTTGGTACAAGAGTAAATCGAGAAAAGTGTAATCAAGTGTAAGAAATCTCCAAAGAGCATAAAAAGTAGGAATTAGAGAGAGAAAGAGAGGGAGAGAAAGAGGGAGAGAGAGAAGATAGGAAGAGAAAAGATGAAGAACAGAGGGAGAAAGAGAGAGAATTACAAATGGGTATACAAAAGTTCATAAAGGTACATAAAGTTCAAGTTCAAGTTCAAGTTCAATTTATTTAAACCAATCAAACAATCATACAAAGATCATTATAACATCATGATAACAACAGTAAAAAAAAATACATGTATAATATTATGAATGAGAGGTTTAGGACTCCTGGAAAGCAAGGCTTGTGATTGGAGCCCTTAGTTGTGTTTAACAAGGTGCTTAACTTAAAACAAAAATTATTGGTAAAAAAAAATACAAAGATATGGTAACAAATGCAATACAATCAAACTAAGTCTAAGAGGATTATGAATAAATGGAAACATAAAAAAAGGAAGGGAGGAAGGTCTATATACAAAAAGAAGGGAGGAGGAGCGATTTTAGTATTGTGAGAGAGAAAAAATTGAGAGTGAAATATAAGAAAAGATAAGAGATAAATTACATATTTTCAGTAGACAAGAAGAAAGAGAAGGAAGGGAAAAAAGGTAAGTTGGCAGAAACAATATAGAGTCTATAAAATAGAGGAATGGATTATGGTGAGAAACATATCATGATCAGTTTATGAGTCAACTATATAATTACTCAATAAGTACAGCTTTAGTTTACGTTTGAAGACAGCTATGCTGACAGAATCAATAATGCTGGAGTCGAGGGCATTCCAAAATCTTGGCCCAGTGCTGAGAGAGAGAGAAGTGGTAAGGGCAAAAGCAAGGAGGGAAAGCTGTAGAGAGGACAACAAGAATGAGAGAGGGAGAGAGAAAAGAGGGGAATATCAGTACAAGCAAAACAGCGAGAAAAGTAAGGTGAAGTACAGTACATACCTACTGCACCCAGTAAGCATAAACATTAAACATTATACTCAAGAAGGAATTCAAGTACATGTCATTTTGTGACAGAAAGAAGTCAAAGAGTAGGCTTACATTAATTTCATAGAGTTGATTATCTTCACTGCCTGAGGTATGAAGGAGTTTGGGTACCCGGAGGTAAGGCAAGCAGGTTGGCAAAGTGGAGGATTGTTTCGCAATTGACGATAATTAGGTAAAGAGTCCCTACGAGGAGGGAGCATAGAAACATGTCTGGATTGCAAGAGAGATTTCACAAAATTTGCGAACAACTGTTGGCGTCTATCTGCAAGAGATGGGATATCTAAATGCTCAAGGGCATGCAGATAATCAACACAGTTATGACCTAGTATAATACAACAAGCCCTTTTCTGGACATGTTCAATCTTGCTGGATTGGTTAGCAGTAAGGGATGTTGACCAATTTGTTAACCATATTCAACTAAAGGTCGAATATACATGATATAAATTGCAACCAAATCATCGAGTGGTGCATTGTGCTTCCTAAGGACACAGAGCATATAGAAACGTCGTGATGCCTTTCTGACAGCATTCTCGACTTGCATGTCCCATTTCAAGTTAGACTGTAAGTACACTCCCAATAACTTGACAGCTTCAACAGACTCAAGGACAGAATTCCCAATGCTAACTTCAGGCATCACGATCTGTTTCCGTAAGAAAGAAACATGTAATACTGTACACTTCTCTGGTTTGGGGGTCATTTTGTTATCAACAGAAAAGTCATTAATCAAGGACAGATGATGTTGCAACCTAGAAGGTTGAGATTTATGTCTTATTTCAGCTATAGTCAAATCATCAACATATTTCCATCTCAAGGGAGTCGAAGTTGCAAAAAAAAAAAAAAAACAGGACGGGGCCAAGTATCGTGCCTTGCGGGACACCGCATGTTAAAGGTAGAGTAGAACCTAAAACGAACACATTGGGATATGTTCTCTTAGTAGCTACATAGGAGATGAACTGTACCATGTTTAGTACCTAACTGAACTAACTTCTCAATGACCACGTTGTGATTTATGTGATCAAACGCCTTGGCGTAATCTATCGTGAGGGATATTGGTCTTATTTGGTCAACAGTTTTACAAGGTGTACTCTTAGGAACTGGAACAATGTCAGAGACCTTCCAACAATTTGGAAAGACACCTTTTTCAAGGCATCTGTTGAAGATCATATTCAAGGGAACTGCTATGTCAGGAGCAAATTCAACAATAAGTCTTGTAGGTAAATCATTATAATGGGAAGACTTAGAAGGCTTGAGTTTACACAATTATCGATACACTTGATAAGGCTCGATGCTCAGGGGTGGCATGGATGGGAGGAACGCAGGTATTGAAGATCTTTCAAGCGAGGGAAGCTGACTGCAAATATTAGCAAAATGGTTGTTAATGAAACATGCTTGCTCAGATGAGGACATTTCACTACCGGGTAAAGTGGTCGCTTTTGTTTTCAATCCACTGATCTTGCGAATTTGTTGATGCCAATTCTTTGCATGTACAGTGCGTATCAATAAAAACGGGACAGTTTTGAAAAGTCTATCAAATTTTTGTTTCAAATTATGATGTATATATGTTGATGTTAATATTTGATGTTAATGATTGATGTTAATCTTTCAAATACCATTTTTTTTTTTTTTTTTTTTTTTTTTTTTTTTTTTTTTTTTTCATTTGTTTTTCTTCTTCTTCTTCATTTTACTGTTATATTTCAGCACATATCGATTCTACTCTATGTAAAATGTATAGTTAACGTATACCAATGTGCGGCATTAAATCGTAATTAAACAAGGCGCGTCCATTATCTAAGAGGTCAGACGAAACAAAGTGACGTTGGAAATACGGCTGAGAAGCGCAGAAATTTATACAGCTGGCTGCAATAATAAATCAGCTCACAAAAACTCGCGTAAGAAGACTTCCCTGCAGTGGAATGGTACATATCAATTCTACTCTATGTAAAATGTAAAGTTAACGTATACCAATGTGTGGCATTAAATCGTAATCAAACAAGGCGCGTCCATTATCTAAGAGGCCAGACGCAACAAAGAGACGTTGGAAATACGGCTGAGAAGCGCAGAAATCTATACAGCTGGCTGCAATAACAAAAACTCGCGTAAGAAGACTTCCCTGCATTCGAATGGTATCGCCCGTCCGGTGATGGAGCAAATACTGCGTGGAGGTGAAAGAAATTTATGAACTTTTCTCATGGTTTTAATTAGTAGATGCTTCAGACCAGATGGAGGAAAAAGACATTTTGGAAAGCCTATAACATGATTGTGCTGAAGTTGTAATCAGAACCTGTATTTTACATAGATTGATGCTCCAAACCAAGAGATCTCGCCAAGACGCCGTTCGCATTATTTTCTATGTGATTTGCGTAAACATTGACCAATCGAGAAAAAATCTCTTATAATAGTTCAAAGTGACAGGACTTTTTTTTAACCAATTGAAATAAATATACCATTAATGGAAAGCTGAGAATTCAACCTTTTAAAAACCGTGTGATCATTAAAGTGTAATATAATTATGCGTTATTGAGGAGCAAGACTTTGAAGCGCATGAGCTGTTCTGGGCTCAAAATTGGCCATATTGTACAGGAATATGTTCTGACCAGGCTTTCGAATTGATTCAAGTGACAGGACTTTTTTTTCCCTTTGCAATAAGTTATCCCTATTTCTGAAAAATTCAGACTGTGAACGTACTCAATCAAATTGATCATTTCTTTGAAAGGGTAGTTGCTCGCCACAATAAAGAAAATAAAGTGAAAAACTGTCCAAAAACAGAAAAAGTAAATGGGAGCGTTCGCTTTGAGTAGAATGGTAGCGCCCTCTATCTCTTAAGTTTACAACTAGAATTGATATGTAGTCCGTTCGTTTGAGCAAACTACTCGAAAGAAATTGATGAACTTTTATCATGGTGTTAGTTAATAGATTCTCCAGACCAGATGGAGGAAATACACATATGGGCAAGCTTATAACATTATTGTGCTGAAGTTGTAATCAGAATATGCAATTCATATATATATATATTGATGCTCAAAACAATGACATAGATTGTGAACTTGTCACAAGTCTTGCGAAGACGCCGTTCACATGTTTCTATGCGATATGCATGTGATAAGCGTAAATATTAACCAGTCGAGGATAGAACCTCGTATGATTATGTTCAAAGTGACAGGACTTTTTTTTAATCAATTAAAATGACTGTACCATCTCCGGAAAGCTGAGAATTCCAGCTTGCAATACCCTGATAATAGAATAATGCGGCATCGAGGATCAAAACTATGCAGCGCATGAGCTATTTCGAGAGCAAAATATACCATGTTGTACAGGAATTTGATCTGACTAGGCTTTCGAATTGACAAAAGTGACTTTTTCTTTCCTTTGCAATAAGTTATTCCTATTTTTGAAAAATTCAGACTCTTAGCGTACTTAATCGGGTTGAACATTTCTTTGAAAAGGTAGTTGCTCGCCACAATAAAGAAAATAAAGTGAAAAACTGTCCAAAAACAACAAAAGTCAATGGGCGCGTTCGTTTTGAGTAGAATGGTAGCGCCCTCTATCTCTTAAGTTTACAACTAGAATTAATATGTTGAATATTGCTTCATACTGAAAAAAAAAATTACCAACCCAAGTAAGGGGATGTGCATTATTCAACGATTATTAATGCTTTGTTTGTTTTTTCTTTGTTTGTTTGTTTGTTTGATTGTATGTTTCCTAGATGGATTGATTTATGGATTGATTGAATGAATGACTATTAGATTGACTTCTTGAATGATTGCTTGTTTGTTTAATTAATTTATTGTTTGTATGAATCATTGATTGAATCATTGAAAGAATCATAGAAAATCCACTCAAAAGACTAACATAATCATTGATTCTGTGAAAACAACAATCAATCCAAAGAGGAGTACCTGATTCAGAATAATGAAATAATTTCAATACCCTTTGAATTTGACACAAACTTCTTTTTTCTTTTTTCTTTTTTTCCCCTCTTTTTTTTTTTTTTTTTTTTTTTGTGAACCCCCGACAAAAACGTTTTGTGTTCGGTCAAGCATGAACGAAACTTTTTTTTTAATGGCATTTGAAAGATGAAACTTCAGAGCAAAATAATAATGCAAAACCCCTTACTTAGGTTGACTAAAAAGTTGTTTTTTGTATGAAGGAATATTCAATGCTAAAAGATTACATATTGAATTCAAGAAATAAACAAATCAAGTAAATAAATAGCTTTGTAAATGAATTTTTAAAGTTAGTGTCATCCTTTTTCACAAATTTCGAAAACTAATGCAACTTGGCATAACTTTAGAATATGATCAACCTATACTGTCTATTCAATCTTACTGTCATAGGTTGCCTAGATCAGTAATATGAAACGAAAATCTGACTACCAATCTTGATCAGCTCTCCATCAACATCGTTGATATTACAGCGCGTGCAGCACGGAAAACACACAGCAATATACACACGGTTCATCAGCGTGCATTGTTCTCTGCGCTAACGGTCATCGCACCGTACGGTATATTTTTCGAGGTTCGAAAAAAAAGGAATGAATTTCGATAATGACAATATAATGACAAACATACACAATTGAGCTTAATCATGTTGTGGGAAGATATTGTCATTGGTATATTACTATATCCTCTCAAAAACTAGAAATTTAATATTTTTGCCTGCAAAAGGCTGACACTACCTTTAAAGCATGATTCGGAAATAATGGCAAATGGCAATGAAAAGGTTAAAAGGAAGTCTGCTGATTTTTACAAAAAGTCTGACGATCATATTTCTCATTTCTGTGCGCAAGCCATTTTTTTTTTAATCCCAGACAAAAACGTTTTGGGTACACTCAAGCATGAACGAAACTTATTTTCTTTAATGGCATTATGTCTAGGGATGGGGTGAAAAATATTTTTATTGGGATTCAACATTACTTTTATTCATTTTTACACCATGGAAATTTCCATCTTCCCCCAAATTGTATTGTAAAATCTCAACCAAACATAAATCAAAATAAAATGTTATCTATAGTTACCATTCACAACCTTGTCATCAAGTCTAAAAACAAAATTAGGGGAAAATTATAATAATAAAATAAGGCTGTATAACATTGTAAGTACAAAATTCACATTTTGGGCCAGATAATTCTAATGAAAGTACTCGCACACTCCATTTTGGGTCTGTAGTTAGCCTATTATGTTGGCTAGAATCTGAGGTACATAGAACTTGAAAACATGTAAACACTAATTAACTACAGCTTAATTAATGAAGACATTTCTTTGTAACAACCTATCCCGTATACGGGGTAAGTTGTTACACCGTACGGGGTAGATTGTTACTATATGTAAACATACGGGGTAATTTCACAATGTGTAAATCTCTTATACCATACTTTTTTTTCAACTTTCCAGTTTCTTGGTATCGTTAACAGTAGATAAAGTAGAGCTCTAGAATAGACTAAAGTAATATTAGAAATATAAAATATTAACACCAGAAAATTGAAACAAAATTACTTCACATGTGTAATGTAATTGGGGTAGGTTGTTACATCGACATGGGGTAGGTTGTTGTAACAACCTACCCCATGGGTGATTTTACACATAAAATAAACGGTAGCAAAGCCCTTAGGCAGAATTACAGGGCATGGCTCAGAGGTATATTAGTGACGTACATGTACTATATTCACAATACCAGACTATCATCATGTGCCTTTAGTTGTAAGAACTAATACAAATTTTAATTTTTGTCAAAAATTCACTTGGAACTGTAAAAAATGGTTTTTGTTGATTTACTTTTTAATAAAAGAACGGAGAAACCTCACGACGGGCAGTTCATCACAGCTATGTGTAGGCTGTATATAGATGCCAGTTAGCACGAACTCTCTTGTTCCAACTTAGCACACTGAGAACTGTAACAACTGACCCGTGTAACTTCCATCCCCGGTCTCCCCTAAAGCCGTATAATCCGTATTGTAACCATGGTAACGCTGTCCGTAACAATTCATGTAACGTCCGTAACGCTCGATAGCCTTATTTCTAATCACCGTAATTGAAAAATTGTTTTACCATAATGTTAACCAATGGTTAGTTTGCAGTAAATATGTGGTATGATGAAAATCAGTCAATTATTTTTCATTGTAGCTTTAAAAAATACATAAATTGTTCCGGACGTTACACAGGTCAATGGAAAAATAGAACGAGATTTTAATTATGCATATTGGGCTTCGTTGATGAGAAGTATATTTTTTCTTTTCTATTCATCTGGAGCATATTTTCTCTCATTCAATACCTTGAATGAATATTCTGTGGCACTTTCAATGATATAAATCAAGAGTTTTACGATATCCATCATTTTCTGGATTTAAAAAAAAAATTGCATTTTGACACAAGCATGTTCAACGAAAATAATTAGTAAAACAAACATTCTGAGGTAAAATCTTTTCAGGTCCTTAAGGGCCTGTCCCACTGGAGGCGATCGTTGTTACGACAACTGGTGATCTTGCTATTGTAAGTGTGATAGCAAGGTGTTGTTGTAGCATAGCGTAGATATAGTCGTATGTAGGTTTATAATCGCCCTTTTCAAGCCGAATTCCTTACAATAACGACATTATCAGGTTGTCGCCACAACGATCGCCGCCTGTGTGACAGGCCCTTATGGGCCTGTCCCACGTGAGGCGATCGTTGTTGGCGGCGGTTGCCTTTAGGTTCGTGATTGTCCTCTCAGTCGGGCATTATGATTTGGGTCGTGAGTGATTTTTGAAAATTTAAAAAATTTGCGGCGACTGTAGGCTTACAGTATCTGAATGAGAGGCCGATCCTGATTTTGGTGAATGTAGTTGGCGACAAAGGCCGTAGTGGCTTAAATTTCACTGGCCGTTTGGTTCAGCGGTGCGTCCAACGTACGCTGTAGCGCGGCAACCTACAACTGGCCGCCGTCCCGCTCTGCTAAGCAAGTTCTATCTGGCGACAATCTACGATAGCAAATTGTCGCGACAAGAGAAGACAGGCTACGGTCATTGACGTTTACCTAACTGACGCCGGCTATTGTTAAACCTGTTGAAAATCCAACGACGAACTGAATTTGGCTCTGTCCCTTTAGGCGAAAGACTTGATAATTCATGATTTTAAAGGCGATTGCACCTGCAAATGGTGGCGACAGGTAGTTCGTTGGTTGTTCATGTTGTGGCGACAACCTAAGCCTGTAGAACCTGCCAGAATCGTAGGTGACCGTAGGTCATATACGTATCTACGACTCTGTCGACGATAGGCTACGACAACGACTTACTTCCACGCAAACAATAGACTAACAATAGCCTATATCCGCGAATACAATAGCCTCGACCTTCGCGCATCTCGCGGCACGACTTCTCTTGTCGCAGCTTAGGGACTTTATTCTTCAAACAACTCTGTTTATGCATTGTTCCTACTGTGTAATGTATACATGTATATTTTCTGATGTAAAGCTTAATGGAAATTGTTATTTTACATCGTGAACCAATAAAAGAAAGAAAGAAAGAAAGAAAATCAACCAAAATATGAACTTGGGCACTATGGCGATCCTTGCGAATGACCCAGGCGATAAAGCTTTTTCTACCTGATGGCGGCGGTTGCCTTTAGGTTCATGATTGTCCTCTCAGTCGCGAATTTATAATCTGGATCGTGAATGATTTTAGAAAATTTCAAAAATTTGCGGCGAATGTACAGTATCTGAATGGGAGGCCGATCCTGATTTTGGTGAATGTAGTTGGCGACAAAGGCCGTAGCGGCTTAAAGTTCACTGGCCGTTTGGTTCAGCGGTGCGTGCAACGTACGCTGTAGCGCGGCAACCTACAACTGGCCGCCGTCCCGCTCTGCTAAACAAGTTCTATCTGGCGACAATCTACGATAGCAAATTGTAGCGACAAGAGAAGACAGGCTACGGTCATGGACGTTAAACCTGGTGTATAGTTTTGGTAGCAAAAAAGGAATCAGCATAAAACCGATTAAATATAGTCTCATGTTGTTCACATTGCACTAAAAGATATGTGTGAGAGATTGTGTGATATTTCTTTCACGATTTCCTGTGAATTTCAGTGAAATGTTTCAACTCAAACATAATGGGTCAGATGCATAAAAAGTAGAAATTGCTTGAAAGCAATTGCTTCAAGCAAAAGCAATTGATAGACAAGCAAAAGATCAAGCCAAAGCAATTGCTTAATTTCGTATGCATAAACTTTTGCTAGTGCTTAACTCTTTGCTTGCCTTAATCAAGCAATTGCTAGCGGATTCAACAATAGCGACGTCACGCTGATGCGTACACGACTCACAGAACAAAAGTGAGACTCGTATGCAAAGGAAGGTGAGATGATTTGGGGAAAAGACACTGAAAAAATAGACAACTTCATATTTTGCATTTTCTTCATAAAATTAATAAAGTTACCAAATATTGGTTTAATTAACCGTTCAAAAAGAATTTGAAATACACAGAGATACTGCTTTTCAGGAAATTTCCGAATTACAGAAAACTTTGCTTATAATTACGGTGTTCTATCTCACAGAACTGTGGTTTCCTTTGTGTTTTTATTGACTAATTACATAGACATATTTCTTAAATATATCGAGAAACAGTAGCCTGGCTGATCCCAAACACTCTCCCCACTGATGTCTGGAACCCTGGGTCCGCCAGGTAGTGGAGCGTTGCCTCCGTACTCTGCACCGCACAGTGGGCCAGAATGAACTCAAAGTGCGACAAAATTAATTCCTCACCGAAGACGAATAAATAAATTCTTAAGAGAAGTCTATCTATGGTTTTCAGACCCGTGGAATTCGATGAGAACAATTTCAAATCCTTATGACGTCATTAAAATGCTCTTTTCTGATTGGACAAGACAAATATCAATAGTAACACAAAGGCATATTCATTTTACTTTGATTAATGGAACTTATAGGGGGTTTTGACACATGAGAAACACGATAAGACTATTTTTAAATGTCTATGACGTCATTCAAATACAGATTTCTGATTGGTTAGAGTGGATTTCTTTGTAAAACTTACATAACTGATATTACTTTTATAAGTGAGGTGTATATGGGGTTTATAGACCACGGAAACGTTGTTAAAGAGTATTTTAAAAATTATCTGACGCCCTTAACATTCTGTTTTCTGAGTGGACAAGGAAAACATGCTGATAGAGAGATTTATATATTATTTGGAACTATATTGGGGTTTTATGGACTTAGGAAAGACAAGGGGAGTCTTTTTTTTTTTCTTCATAAAAATACGATTAGGCTGATGAGACAGTAGGCCTATTCATCAAATAAGTAGAAAAACACTTTGATTTTGGCTGTTTGTTCTTGATTATGATGGGAAAGTTAATGTAAGTTCTATATCGCGAGTCCTTCTCTAATTGAACTTATTGTATTGTAATGTATTTTATTTTCCAAACCGCAGCAATAAAAATACAGTTATCATATAAACATATAATTAACAATCTAAAAGAAGCAAATGGCTTGATGACCCATTCAGCTTTGTCAACATTAAAAAATACAGTTATCATATAAACAAATAATAAACAATTTTAAAGAAGCACGAATGGCTTGATGACCCATTCAGCTTTGTCAAAATAACAATACTTCCATGGGGTCCAGAAAATACAAAAATTCGACAGACAAAATAACAATGATATCAAACCAATATAAAAATGAAAGAAGGTATAATAATAAAGACATAAGTTAAAATGAGTTAAAAGTAGGCAGTCTTACATGTTCTCCTGACCGCAGTAGCAAAACATGTATGTGAATCCAAGTCGTAATTTAAGAATGAACGTTAAGAAATATATTACATAAAATTATTGTTTGGAAACAAACAATAATAACCTGACATAGCTGAGCTCCCAAATAAATACCATAATACTATTTCAAAACGAGATTAAGATCAATTCAGATGGTCATGAAATTGATAGCCGGGGGGGCGGGGTAACAGGTCTAAAGACTACATGTCATCCCCATAAACACACATGATTATTTCATGAAAACCATTCCATTCAGGTGTTTTGGTTTTCGGCTTTCAATTGAAATATTCACGCCACTTACGTTGAGACTTGTGTGTGCACAATAAGTGCGCATTATCGCTTTGTGCAGATTTTGACGATAAATTAGGCTAACATGCGGATAGAAAATTGGTAATATCTCCGAAGGTTGCAGGAGGTTGCAGCTAAATTTGGTATCGATGTAAAGCTTAAACTATAACAAAGACCGCTATGGTACTTTGAACGCGAAAATCGGCGGTAATCGTGAAATGTATGCATATGAAGGGGAAAATGCAATTTCCCCCCTTTATTTAGTGGTTTCGTCCAAAATTACTTCCGAATGGATCAAACATTTGTTTTTAAATTCTATGGGCACTTAAAATAATCATTCTTAATCAAGCAGGCTTAATCTAAAATATATTGGACCACCAATTTAGCAAAAAAATCCCAAATAACGAAAATTTGTCATTTACACGTGGTGTACGACAAACAAGTCATTTTCAGGTCATTTCAAAGAAAAATAACCAACTAAAAATCAATTTCATGATGAAATATTTTATGGAGATGTTCTAGAGGTTGCTATCTTTGCTGAGAATACTAAAAAAGCAAAATTGGTTAGGTGACCAGAAACCACTTTTGGCGCACTTTTGCTAACGCCTGGCCCACTGTGCACCGGTGTAATACATCCTCCAATTGATTCATCGTGTTCTGGTAAGAATCTGTGAGCCATCCATTCCACATTCTCTTAATCGAAACGAAGAAGCTTCCGATGGATCTCTGGAGTAATTTCTTCTCGATTAATTCTGTTCCTGTGCACCTTAGGTTTCTCTCTCACGTCCGTGCACATGGTGATTAACAGTGAACGTCTTGATCAAGCAAACGCTCAAGCTGCTATGAAGGAGCTTGAAAAAACACGAGCAAATGCTCCAGCGCACAAGCAAAACGTTTGCTTTATGCATACACTTTTTAGCAATCGCTAAATCGTCAAGCAAGTGCTAGCAGGCAGTTAGCAATTTCTTGAGCTTACTAGCAAAAGCTTTTGCTTCCAAGCAATTGCTCATTTTTATGCGTACGGAATCAAGCTAAAGCATAGCAAAAGCAATTGCTACTTTTTATGCATCTGACCCATTGTAACGGTTTTTGAGACCTTTGCTTGGGTGTCCAGTCCCCCGAACTTACCGCATGAATGGAGCGTAGCGATCTGTGTGTATCACCCGCACAAGAGAATCCCCATTGGTTTTTCATTTGAACGCCTAGTGCACACTGAGATGAGTCGGATCCCCGACTTATCTTTTTCTATACTTATATCGTGAAATAAAGACACTAAAACGAGATTTAGTAATATAACTTTTTTTGGGTCTTTCATATTTTCCAACTGTGAATCCAAATTGAATGTTTCTTTCTCCCAAATCTATAGAGCGATTTCACGTGACGTCATCATCTTCCTGTGGGCCATTGTGGTGGGCACGCTATTACTGCCCACCATGGTTACGTATACGTATTGCTGCACTAAAGGAGGTTTGAAGTTACTCGAGAAACTTTACTTAATTGATATCGTAATTCTACAACAAAATCATGGGAAATTTATGTTCAGTTGTTGGTTGTGGAAACAGGGCAGGAAGAGACAAAAATCTTTCTTTCGGCTGCCTGCAGCAATTACACGAGAAGGAGATATTACTGCAGCGTGCAGAAGCGCGGCTGAGGCCAGTGTAGTCTTCGCCGTGACCACCCGCCCCGGCCGTGCCCGGTCCGAAGTAGGAAGTGTGCAGTGCGAGATAGCATGTCGGAAAGACAACTCAGCGGATAGAGCTCAAAACCGCAAAAAAAAAGTAAATATTTCACTGTGATAAAGACACAATTATTATGTCACACATGTCGATTTCCTACCTGAAATAAAATGATTTGAGCACGCATCCGAATGTTCTTTGATTGCTCAAAATTCCGATTGATTGCAGCAAGCCATTCGTCGTAGGGCCTACACTAACTCTACACAGCCCCGTCGCCGAAGGCCGCGGGTTCGCGACGGGGACTGGTCGGTTTTGGCTTACCGATGAGAAGTTCAGAGTTTTTTTTCCTTCGATCTCGCGTAATTTCTGCTGGCAGCCGATAGAAAGGTTTTTTTGTCTCTTCCTGCCCTGTTTCCACAACAAACAACTGAACAGAAATTTCCCATGATTTTGCTGTAGAAGTACAGTATAGTTTCTCGAGTAACTTCAAATCTGGCTTTAGTGCAGCAATACGTATACGTAGCCATGCTGTCAGTCGATTTGTATGCCTTCCAAGATGGCCGCCGCGCAGCGTTGCTAACAAAAAGATGACGTCACTGGGAACGCTCTATACACCAGCTTTAACCTAACTGACGCCGGCTATTGTTAAACCTGTTGAAAATCCAACGGCGAACAGAATTTTGCTCCGTCTCTTTAGGCGATAGACGCAATAATTCACGAGTTTAAAGGCGATTTACCTTGCGAATGGTGGCGACAACCTACGAACTACCTGTCGCCACCATGCGCAGGTTCCAATCGCCTATAAGATCGTAAATTAAAATGTCTGAAGCCCAAAAAATACGTAGCAAAATTCAGTTCGCCGCTGGATTTTGAACAAGTTAAACAATAGCCGGCATAGGTTGTAGGTTGCCGCGCTACAGCGCACGTTGTAGGGGAGACCGGGGACAATTATTGTAACAATTTTTTTTCCAAATTTGACTTGTCAACTTTATTATAGCTAAATACTTGCTTAAAACTCAGTAAAACGAAATAGGCCTAGGCATATCTTAGTTCGACATAATGAATAGGTTTGGGTTAAGTAAAACTATTTATTTTGAAGCTATTATCATTTCAAAACAAGAGGTCGAGTGTTACTATTGCCTCTGAATCCGGGGCAATTGTAACAGACGTACGGGGCAATTGTAACACATGAAATTGTAATATTTAGTTTTCTTCATCAAAGCTATGCCCTTGACAGATCCAAGATTTAAACAACATTAACCACATAAGCTAATTATGATAAAACATGAGAATGCTTGACTCAGGCTACATTTTATTTTCTGCTATATGCATGGTATGGGGTTATTGCAGAAGATTACGTGCTCTGTACGGGCGATGGCAGCGCACTGAATTGTCCCGGGGCTAGTTACGGGGTAAAGGTAGGGGAGACCGGGGATGGAAGTTACACGCATTGGCGGCGATCCCGGGGGGACGGGGGGAGGTGTCCCCCCCCCCCCCCCC
>CALNVZ010000482.1:34580-62767 GCA_940671915.1 Paracentrotus lividus | reverse complement strand
CGTCGAAAAAAATATAATCCTTGAAGAGAAAGGAGAGAAGGGCAGAAGAAGAAGAGAATAAAAGGGGCGAAAAGTGAAAGAGAGAGAGGATGGGGGAGACAGAGAGAGGGAGAAGGAGAGAGAGAAATAAGCAGGAAGGAGTGTAGAGGTGTACAAAGAGCAGGATTAATCAGTACATAAAGGAGGAGTATCTCAGAAACAACTAAAAGTATATGTACTATCAGTCGAACCGGTATACAAGATTCATAGGTGTGAAACTATATATATTGTGCTCGAGAACTTATATGAAATTATTGGTTACAACGAGTAAATCGGAAGAAAAAGTGTAATCAAGTGTAAAAATCCCAAAGCGCATAAAAGTAGGATTAGAGAGAGAAAGAAGAGGGAGAGAAAGAGGGAGAGAGAGAAAGATAGGAAGAGAAAAGATGAAGAAACAGAGGGAAGAAAGAGAGAGAATTACAAATGGGTATACAAAAATTCATAAAGGTACATAAAGTTCAAGTTCAAGTTCAAGTTCAATTTATTTAAACCAATCAAACAATCATACAAAGGATCATTATAACATCATGATAACAACAGTAAAAAAAAAATACATGTATAATATTATGGAATGAGAGGTTTAGGACTACTGGAAAGCAGGCTTTGTGTGATTGGAGCCCTTAGTTGTGTGTTAACCTAGAACATATAACTTAAAACAAAAATAATTTGTGTTAAAAAAAAATACCAAAGATATGGTAACAAATGCAATACAATCAAACTAAGTCTAAGAGGATTTATGAATAAGGAAACATTAAAAAAGAAGGAGGAAGGTCTAATATACAAAAAGAAGGGAGGAGAGAGCGATTAGTTATTTGTGAGAGAGAAAAAATCTGGGATAGGAAGTGAAATATTTAAGAAGGAGATAAGAAGATAAATTACATTATTCAGTAGACAAGGAAGAAAGAAAGGAAGGGAAAAAGGTAAGTTGGCAGAGAGAACAATATAGAAGGAGTCTATAAAAATAGAGAGAAATGGATTATGTTGAGAAACATATCATGATCAGTATGAGTAACTATTATAATTACTCAATAAGTACAGCTTTTAGTTTACTGTTTGAAGACAGCTATGCTGAACAGAATCAATAATTGCTGGAGTCGAGGGGCATTCAAAATCTTGGCCCAGTGCTGAGAGAGAGAGAAGTGGTAGGGCAAAAGCAAGGAGGGGAAAGCTGTAGAGAGGACAACGAAGAATGATAGAGGGAGAGAGAAAAAGAAGGGGAATATTCAGTACAAGGCAAAACAGCGAGAAAAGTAAGGTGAAGTACAGTACATACCTACGCACCCAGTAAGCATTAAACATTAAACATTATACTCAAGAAGGAATTCAAGTACATGTCATTTTTGCTGGACAGAAAGAAGTCGAAAGAGTAGGCTTACATTAAATTTCATAGAGTTGATTATCTTCACTGCCGAGGTATGAAGGAGTTGGTACCCGGAGGTAAGGCAAGCAGGTTGCAAAGTGGAGGATTGTTTCGCAATGGACGGATAATTAGGTAAAAAGTTCCCTTACGAGGAGGGAGCATAGAAACATGTCTGGGATTGCAAGAGATATTTCACAAAATTGCGAACAACTGTTGTGCGTCATCTGCAAGAGATGGCTATATCTAAATGCTCAAGGGCATGCAGATAATCAACACAGTTATGACCTAGTATAATACAACAAGACCCTTTTCTGGACCAGTTCATCTTGCTGGATTGTTAGCCAGTAAGGGATGTTGACCAATTGTTAACCATATTTCAACTAAAGTCGAATATACATGATATAAATTGCAACCAAATCAATCGAGTTGGTGCATTGTGCTTCCTTAAGGACACAGAGCTATAGAAACGTCGTGATGCCTTTCTTGACAGCATTTCTTCGACTTTGCATTGTCCATTTCAAGTTAGAAAACTGTAAGTTACACTCCAATAACTTGACAGCTTCAACAGACTCAGGACAGAATTCCCAATGCTAACTTTTCAGGCATCACGATCGTTTCCCGTTAAGAAAAGAAACATGTATACTGTACACTTCTCTGGTTGGGGGGTCATTTTGTTATCAACAGAAAATCATTAATCCAAGGAACAGATTGATGTTGCCAACCTAGAAGTTGAGATTTATTCTTATTTTCAGCTTATAGTCAAAATCATCAACATATTTCCATCTTCAAGGAGTCGAAGTTGCAAAAAAAAAAAAAAAACAGGACGGGCCAATACGTGCCTTGCGGGACACCGCATGTTAAAGGTAGAGTAGAACCTAAAACGAACACATTGGGATATGTTTCTCTTAGTAGCTTACATAGGAGTATAACTGTAACCATGTTTAGTACCTAACTGAACTAATCTCAATGACCACGTGTATTTATAGTGATCAAACGGCCTTGCGTAATCATCGTGAGGGATATTGGTCTTATTTGGTCAACAGTTTTACAAGGTGTACTCTTTAGGAACTGGAACAATGTCAGAAGACCTTCCAACAATTTGGAAAAGACACTTTTTCAAGCGCATCTGGAAGATCATATTTCAGGAACTGCTATGTCAGGAGCAAATTCAAACAAAAGTCTTGTAGGTAAATCTTATAATGGGAAGACTTAGGAAGGCTTGAGTTTACAACAATTATTCGATCACTTGATAAGGCTCGATGCTCAGGGCTGCATGGATGGAGGAAACCGCAGTATTTGAAGAATCTTTCAAGCGAGGGAATTCTGACTGCAAATATTTTAGCAAAATGGTTGTTAATGAACATTGCTTGCTCAGATGAGGACATTTCACACGGGTAAAGTGGTCGCTTTTGTTTTCAATCCCACTGATCTTTGCGAATTTTTGTTGATGCAATTCTTTGCATTGTACAGTGGCGTATCAATAAAAACGGACAGTTTTGAAAAAGTCTATTTCAAAAATTTTTGTTTCAAATTATGATGTATATATGTTGATGTTAATTTGATTGTTTAATGATTGATTTAATCTTTAAATACCATTTTTTTTTTTTTTTTTTTTTTTTTTTTTTCATTTGCTGCGAGCGAGCACGGAACAGTTTTGTATGGGTTCAAAAAAAGGGCTTTTCGCACAAATGGCAGGAAAATGAGAATATGATTTATCACACTTATCGCTAACCAGCAAACTCCCAAAGATCCATTCTTTTTTTTGCCATTTGCCATTATTGTCTATATTATGCTTTCTAAAATTCATTTACCAAGCTATTTATTTACTTGATTGTTAGCTTTTTTTTTTTTTTTTTTTTTTTCATTTGTTTTTCTTCTTCTTCTTCATTTTACTGTTATATTTCACACATTATCGATTCTACTCTATGTAAAATGCTATAGTTAACGATATACCAATGTGCGCAATTAATCGTAATTAAAACAAGGCGCGTCCATTTATCTAAGAGGTCAGACGAAACAAAGTGGAGTTGGGAAATACGCGCTGAGAAGCGCAGAAATTTATACAACTGGCTCAATAATAAATCAGCTCACAAAAAACGTCGCGTAAGAAAGACTTCCCTGCAGTGGAAGGTACATATCAATTCTACTCTATGTAAAATGTAAAGTAACGTATATACCATTGTGTGGCATTTAAATCGTAATCAAACAAGGCGCGTCCATTATCTAAGAGGCCAGACGCCAACAAGAGACGTTGGAAATACGGCTGAGAAGCGCAGAAATCTATACAGCTGGCTGCAATTAACAAAAACTCGCGTAAGAAGACTTCCCTGCATTCGAATGGTATCGCCCCATCGTCCGGTGATGGAGCAAATCTGCTGGAGGTGAAAGAAATTTATGAAACTTTTCTCATGGTTTTAATAGTAGATGCTTCAGACCAGATGGAGGAAAAGACATTTTGGAAAGCCTTACATGATTGTGCTGAAGTTGTAATCAGAACCTTATTTTACATAGATTTGATGCTCCAAACCAAGCAGATCTCGCAAGACGCCGTTCCGCATTATTTTCTATGTGATTTGCGTAAAACATTGACCAATCGAGAAAAAATCTTTATAATAGTTCAAAGTGAACAGGACTTTTTTTAACCAATTGAAATAAAATATACCATTAATGGAAAGCTGAGAATTCAAACTTAAAAACCGTGTGATCATTAAAGTGTAATATAATGTATTGCGTTATTGAGGAGCAAGACTTTGAAGCGCATGAGCTGTTCTGGGGCCTCAAAAATTGGCCATATTGTTACAGGAATATGTTCTGACCAGGCTTCGAATTGAATTCAAGTGACAGGACTTTTTTTTCCCTTTGCAATAATTATCCCTATTTCTGCAAAAATTCAGACTGTTGAACGTACTCAAATCAAATTGATTCATTTCTTTTTGAAAGGGTATTGCTCGCCACAATAAAGAAAATTAAAGTGAAAAACTCGTCCAAAAACAGAAAAAGTAAATGGCGAGCGTTCGCTTTGAGTAGAATGGTAGCGCCCTCTATCTCTTAAGTTTACAACTAGAAAATTGATATGTAGTCCGTGTCGTTGAAGCAAAACTACTCGAAAGAAATTGATGAACTTTTATCAGCGTGTTAGTTATTAGATTCTCCAGACCAGATGAGGAAAAATACACATATGGGCAAGCTTATACTTATTGTGCTGAAGTTGTAATCAGAATATGCAATTTTCATATATATTATATATTTGTATGCTCAAAACAATGACATAGATGTGAAACTTTGTCACAAAGTCTTGCGAAGTACGCCGTTCACATGTTTCTATGCGATATTGCATTTGTGATAAGCGTAAATATTAACCAGTCGAGGATAGAACCTCGTATGATTATGTTCAAAAGTGACCAGGGACTTTTTTTTAATCAATTAAAATGACTGTCCATTCTCCGGAAAGCTGGAGAATTCCAGTTGCAATACCCTGAAATAAATAGAATAATGCGGCGCATCGAGATCAAAACTATGCCAGCGCATGAGCTATTTCGAGAGCAAAATATACCATGTTGTACAGAATTTGATCTGACTAGGCTTTCGGAATTGAAAAATGGACTTTTTCTTTCCTTTGCAATAAGTTATTCCTATTTTTGGAAAAATTCAGACTCTTTAGCGTACTGTAATCGGGTTTAACATTTCTTTGAAAAGGGTAGTTGCTCGCCACAATAAAGAAATAAAGTGAAAAAAACTGTTCCAAAAAACAACAAAAGTCAATGGGCGCGTTCGTTTTAAGTAGAATGGATAGCGCCCTCTATCTCTTTAAAGTTTACAACTAGAATTTAATATGCTTTGAATATTGCTTCATTACTGAAAAAAAAAAAATTTACCAACCCAAGTAAGGGGATGTGCATTATTCAAACGCATTATTAATGCTTTGTTTGTTTTTTCTTTGTTTTTTGTTTGCTTTGTTTTGATTGTATGTTTCCTAGATGGATTGATTTATGGATTTGATTGATATGAAGACTATTAGATTGACTTCTGAATATTGCTGTTTGTTTAATTAATTTTTGTTTGTATTGAATCATTGATTGAATCATTGAAAGGAATCATAGAAAATCCACTCAAAGACTAACATAATTCATTTGATTCGTGAAAAACAACAATCAATCCAAAAGAGGATACTGATTTCAGAATTAATGAAATAATTTCAATACCCCTTTGAATTTGACACAAACTTCTTTTTTCTTTTTCTTTTTTTCCCTCTTTTTTTTTTTTTTTTTTTGTGAACCCCCACAAAAACGTTTTGTGTTCGCGTTCAAGCAATGAACGAAACTTTTTTTTTAATGGCATTTAAAGATGAAACTTCAGAGCAAATAATAATGCAAAACCCTTACTTAGGTGACTAAAAAAGTTGTTTTTGTATGAAGGAATATTCAATGCTAAAAGCATTACATATTGAATTTCAAGAAATAAACAAATCAAGTAAATAAATAGCTTTGTAAATGAATTTAAAGTTAGTGCATTCCTTTTTCACAAATTCGAAAAACTAATGCAACTTGGCATAACTTTAGAATATGATTAACTAATACTGTCTATTCAATCTAACTGTCATAGGTATGCCTAGATCGTAATAATTTGAAACGAAAATCTGACTACCAATCTTGCATTCAGCTCTCCATTCAACATCGTTGATATTACAGCCGCGTGCAGCACGGAAACACCACAGCAATTACACACGGCTTTCATCAGGCGTTGCATTGTTCTCTGCTCTAACGGTCATCGCACCTACGGTAATTTTTCGAGGTTCGAAAAAAAAAAAGGAATGAATTTGATAATGACAATATAATGACAAACATACACAATTGAGCTTAATCAATGTTGTGGAAGATATTGTCATTGGTATATTTACTATATCCTCTCAAAAAACTAGAAATTTAATATTTTTTGCCTGCAAAAAGGCTGACACTACCTTTAAAGCATTGATTTCGGGAAATAATGGCAAAATGGCAATGAAAAGGTTAAAAGGAAAGTCTGCGATTTTACAAAAAGTTTCTGACCGATCATATTTCTTCATTTCTTGTGCGCAAGCCATTTTTTTTTAATCCCAAGACAAACGTTTTGGGTACACTCAAGCATGAACGAAACTTTTTTTCTTTAATGGCATTATGTCTTAAGGGATGGGGTAAAAATATTTTTATTGGGCATCACATTAACTTTTATTCATTTTTAACCATGGAATTTCCATTCTTCCCCCAAATTGTATTGTAAAATCTCAACCAAACATTAACAAAAATAAAATTGTTATCTATAGTTACCATCACAACCTTGTCCATCAAGTCTAAAAACAAATTAGGGAAATTATAATAATTTAAAATAGCTGCTATAACATTGTAAGTACCAAAATTCACATTTTGGGCCAGATAATTCTAATGAAAAGTACTCCGCCACCACTTCCATTTTGGGTCTGTAGTTAGGCCTATTATGTTGGACTAGATCTGGAGGTACATTAGAACTTGAAAACATGTAAACACTAATTAACTACAGCTTAATTAATGAAGACATTCTTTGTAAACAACCTTATCCCGTATACGGGGTAAGATTGTTACACCGTACGGGGTATATTGTTTACTATATGTAAACATACGGGGTAATATTCACAATGTGTAAATCTCTTATACCATACTTTTTTTTCAACTTTCCAGTTTTTCTTGGTATCGCTTAACAGTAGATAAAGTAGAGCTTCTAGAATTAGGACTAAAGTTAATATTAGAAATATAAAATATTAACACCAGAAAATTGCAAACAAAATTACTTTACCATGGTGTAATGTAATTGCGGGTAGGGTTGTTACATCCGACATGGGGTAGGTTGTTGTTAACAACCTAACCCCAGGGTGAATTTTACACATTAAAATAAACGTAGCAAAAGCCCTTAGGCCAAATTACAGGGCATGGCTCAGAGGTATTATTAGTGACGTACATGTTACCTATTATTTCACAATACCAGATATCATCATGTGCTTTAGTTGTAAGAACTAATACAAATTTTAATTTCTTTCAAAAATTCACTTGAAACTGTAAAAAATGGTTTTGTTGATTTACTTTTTAATAAAAGTAACCGGAGAAACCTCACGACGGGCAGTTCATCAACAACAGTATGGTTAGGCTGTTATATAGATGCCAGTTAGCACGAACTCTTCTGTTCAACTTAGCCACTGAGAACTGTAAACAACTGACCCGTGTAACTTCCATCCCCGGTCTCCCTAAAAGGCCGTATATCCGTATTGTAACCAGGTAACCTGTCCGTAACAATTTCATGTAACGTCCGTAACGCTCGATAGCCTTATTTCTAAATCACCGTAATGAAAAAAATTGTTTTACCATAATTGTTAACCAATGGTATAGTTTGCAGTAAATATGCTGGTTATGATGAAAATCAGTCATTATTTCATTGTAGTTTTAAAAAAATACATAAAATTGTTCCGACGTTTACACAGGTCAATGGAAAAAATAGAACGAGATTTTAATTATGCATATTGGGCTTTCGTTGATGAGAAGTATATTTTTTTCTTTTCTATTCATCTGGGCATATTTTCTCTCATTCAATACCTTGAATGAATATTCTTGTGGCACTTTCAATGATATAAATCAAGAGTTTTACGCAATCCATCATTTTCTGGATTTAAAAAAAAAATTTGCATTTTGACACAAGCATGTTTCAATCGAAAATAATTAGTAAAAAAACAAACATCTGGGTAAAATCTTTTCAGGTCCTTAAGGGCCTGTCCCACTGGAGGCGGATCGTTTTTTACACAACTGGTGATCTTGCTATTGTAAGTGTGATTTAGCAAGGTTTGTTGTAGCATAGCGTAGATATAGTCGTATGTAGGTTTATAATCGCCCTTTTCAAGCCGAATTTTCCTTACCCAATAACGACATTATCAGGTTGTCGCCACAACGATCGGCCGCACTTTTGTGACAGGCCCTTATGGGACCTGGTCCCATGTGAGGCGATCCGTTGTTGGCGCGGTTTATGCCTTTAGGTTCGTGATTGTCCTCCTCAGTCGGGCATTATGATTTGGGTCGTGAGTGATTTTTGAAAATTTAAAAAATGCGGCGACTGTAGGCTTACAGTATCTGAATGAGAGGCCGATCCTGATTTTGGTGAATGTAGTTGGCGACAAAGGCCGTAGTTGGCTTAAATTTCACTGGCCGTTTTGGTTCAGCGGTGCGTCCAACGTACGCTGTAGCGCGGGCAAAACCTACAACTGGCCGCCGTCCCGCTCTGCTAAGCAAGTTTCTATCTGGCGACAATTCTACGATAGCAAAATGTCGCGACAAGAGAGAACAGGCTACCGGTCATTGACGTTTACCTAACTGACGCCGGGCTATGTTAAACCTGTTGAACAATCCAACGACGAACTGAATTTGGCTCTGTCCCTTTAGGCGAAAACTTGATAATTTTCATGATTTTTTAAAGGCGATTGCACCTGCAAATGGTGGGCGACAGGTAGTTCGTTGGTTGTTTCATGTTTGGCGAACAACCTAAGCCTGCTAGAACCTGCCAGAATCGTAGGTGACGTAGGTTCATATAGTATTCTACGACTTCTGTCGGACGATAGGCTACGACAACGACTACGTTCCAGCAAACAATAGACTAACAATAGCCTATATCGCGGAATACAATTAGCCTCGACCTTCGCATCTCGCGGCACGACTTCTCGTCGCAGCTTAGGGACTTTATTCTTCAAAACAACTCTGTTTTATGCATTGTTCCTACGTGTATGTATACATGTATATTTTCTGATCGTAAAGCTTAATGAAATTGTTATTTTACATCGTGAACCAATAAAAGAAAGAAAGAAAGAAAGAAAATAAACCAAAATATGAAACTTGGGCACTATGGCGATCCTTGCGAATGGACCCAGGCGATAAAGCTTTTTCTACTGATGGCGGCGGTTGCCTTTAGGTTTCATATTGTCCTCTCAGTCGCGAAATTTATAATCTGGATCGTGAATTATTTTTTTAGAAAATTCAAAAATTTGCGGCGAATGTTACAGTATCTGAAGGGATGGCCATCCTGATTTTGGTTGGAATGTAGTTGGCGACAAAGGCCGTAGCGGCTAAAGTCAACTGGCCCGTTTGGTCAGCGGTGCGTGCAAACGTACGCTGTAGCGCGGCAACCTACAACTGGCCGACCGTCCCGCTCTGCTAAACAAGTTTCTATCTGGCGACAAATCTACGATAGCAAATGTAGCGACAAGAAGAAGACGGGCTACGGTCTATGGACGTTAAAAACCTGGTTGCAAAGTTTTAGTTTAGCAAAAAAAAGGAGATCAGCATAAAAACCGATTAAAATATAGTCTCATGTTGTTCACATTGCACTAAAAGATATGTGTTAGGATTGTTGATATTTCTTTCACGATTTCCTGTGAATTTTCATGTGAAATTGTTTCAACTCAAAACATATGGGTCAGGATGCATTAAAAAGTAGAAATTGCTTGAAAAGCAATTGCTTCAAGCAAAGCAATTGATAGACAGCAAAAAGATTTCAAGCCAAAGCAATTGGCTTAAATTTCGTATGCATAAACTTTTGCTATGCTTTACTCTTTGCTTGCCTTAATCAAAGCAATTGCTATCCGGATTCAACAATAGCGACGGTTCACGCTGATGCGTACACGATTCACAGAACAAAAGTGAGACTCGTTATGCAAAGGAGGTGAGATGATTTGGGGAAAAAGACACTGAAAAAAATAGACAACTTCATTATTTGGCATTTTCTTCATAAAATTAATAAAGTTACCAAATATTGGAATTTTAATTAACCGTTTCAAAAAGAATTTGAAATACACAGAATAAACTGACTTTTCAGGAAATTTCCGAATACAGAACTTCTGCTTATAAATTAACGTGTTCTATCTCACAGAACTGTGGTTTCCTTTGGATCGTTTTATTGACTATTACATAGACATATTCTTAAAATATATCGAGAAACAGTAGCCTGGCTGATCCCAAACACTCTCCCCACTGATGTCTTGGAACCTGCGGTCCGCCAGGTAGTGGAGCGTTGCCTTCCGTAACTCTGCACCGCACAGTGGGCCAGAATTGAACTCCAAAGTGCGACAAAATTAATCCTCACCGAAGACGAATAAATAAATTCATTAAGAGAAGTCTATCTATTGGTTTTTCAGGGACCCTGTTGGGAATTTCGATTGAGAACAATTTTTCAAATCCCCTTTTATGACGTTCATTTAAAATGCTTCTTTCTTGATTGGACAGACAAAATATCACAATTAGTAACACAAAGCATTATTCATTTTACTTTTGATTAAAGGAACTTATTAGGGGGTTTTGACACATGAGAAACACGATAAGGACTATTTTAATGTCTATGACGTCATTCAAATACAGATTCTGATTGGTTAGAGTGGATTTCTTTGTAAAACTTACATAACTGATATTACTTTTATAAGTGAGGTGTATATGGGGTTTATAGACCACGGAAACGGTTGTTAAAGAGTATTTTAAAAATTTCTGACGCCCCTTTAACATTCTGTTTTCTGGAGTGGACAAGAAAACATGCTGATAGAGAGATTATTTATTATTTGGAATATATTGGGTTTATGGACTTAGGAAAGACAAGGGGAGTTCTTTTTTTTTTTCTTCATAAAAAACGATTAGGCTGATGAGACAGTAGCCTATCATCAAATAAGTAGAAAAACACTTTGATTTTGGCTGTTTGTTCTTGTTATGATGGGAAAGTTTAATGTGTTCTATATCGCGAGTCCTTTCTCTAATTGAACTTATTGTTATTGTAATGTATTTTATTTTCCAACCGCAGCAATAAAAAATACAGTTATTCATATAAACATATAATTAACAATCTAAAAGAAGCAAATGCTTTGAGACCCATTCAGCTTTGTCAACATTAAAAAATTACAGTTATTCATATAAACAAATATAAAACAATTTTTAAAGAAGCACGAATGGCTAGATGACCCATTCAGCTTTTGTTCAAAATAACAATACTTTCCATGGGGTCCAGGAAAATACAAAAATTTCACAGACAAAATAACAAATGATATCAAACCAATATAAAAATGAAGAAGGTATAATAATAAAAAGACATAAGTTAAAATGAGTTAAAAGTAGGCAGTCTTACATTTCTCCTGACCGCAGTTAGCAAAACTGTATATCCAAGTCGTAATTTAAGACATGAACGTTAAGAAATATATTACATTAAAATTATTGTTTGGAAACAAAACAATAATAACCTGACATAGCTGAGCTCCAAATAAATACCAAATTTTACTATTTCAAAACGAGATTAAGATCAATTTCAAGATGTCATGAAATGATAGCCGGAATTGGGCGGGGTAACAGTCTAAAGACTACATGTCATCCCCCATAAACACACATGATTATTTCATGAAAAACCATTCCATTCAGGTGTTTTTGGTTTTCGGCTTTCAATTGAAATATTCACGCCACTTACGTTGAGACTTGTGTTGTGCACAATAAGTGCGCATTTTCGCTTTTGTGCAGATTTTTGACGATTAAATTAGGCTAACATGCGATAAAAATGGTAATTCTTCGAAGGTTGCAGGAGGTGCAAGCTAAATTTGGTATCGTATGTTAAAGCTTAAACTATAACAAAGGACCGCTATGTACTTTGAACCGCGAAAAAATCGGCGCGAGGTTATTCGTTGAAATGTATGCATATTGAAGGGAAAATGCAATTTCCCCCCTTTATTTAGTGGTCCGTCCAAAATACTTCGAATGGATCAAAACATTTGTTTTTAAATTCTATGGCACTTAAAATAATCATTCTTAATCAAGCAGGCTTAATCTAAAAATATATTAGGACACCCAATTTAAGCAAAAAAAATCCCAAAATAACGAAAAATTTGTCATTTACACGTGGTGTGTACGACAAACAAGTCAATTTTCAGTCATTATTTCAAAGAAAAATTAACCAACTAAAAATCAATTTCATTGATGAAATATTTATTGGAGATGTTCTAGAGGTTGCTATCTTTGCCTGAGAATTATAAAAAAGCAAAATTGGTTAGGTGACCAGAAACCACTTTTGGCGCACTTTTGCTAACCGCCTGGCCCACTGTGCACCGGTTGTAATAACATCCTCCAAGATCATCGTGTTCTGGTAAGAATCTGTGAGCCATCCATTCCACATTCTCTTAATTCGAAAACGAAGAAGCTTCGATGGATCTCTGGAGTAATTCTTCTCGATTAATTCTGTTCCTTTGTTGCACCTTTAGGTTTCTCTCTCACGTCCGTGCACATGGTGATTAACATGTGAAAACGTCTTGATCAAGCAAACGCTCAAGCTGCTATGAAGGAGCTTTGAAAAAAACGAGCAAATGGTCCAGCGCACAAGCAAAACGTTTGCTTTATGCATACACTTTTTAGCAATCGCTAAATCGTCAAGCAAGTGCTAGCAGGCAGTTAGCAATTCTTGAGCTTACTAGCAAAAAAGCTTTTTGCTTCCAAGCAATTGCTCATTTTTATGCGTTACACGGAATCAAGCTAAAGCATTAGCAAAAGCAATTGCTACTTTTTATGCATACTGACCCATTGTAACGGTTTTTGAGCCCTTTGCTTGGGTGTCCAGTCCCCCGAACTTACCGCATGAAATGGGAGCGTAGGATCTGTGTGTATCACCCGCACAAGAGAATCCCCATTGGTTTTTCATTTTGAACGCCCTAGTGCACCTGAGATGAGTCGGATCCCCGACTTATCTTTTCTTATACTTATATCGTGAAATAAAGACACTAAACGAGATTTAGTAATATAACTTTTTTTTGGGTCTTTCATATTTTCCAACTGTGAATCCAAATTGAATGGTTTCTTTCTTCCCAAATCTATTAGAGCGATTTCACGTGACTCATCATCTTCCTGTGGCCATTGTGGTGGGCACGCTATTTACTGCCCACCATGCGTTACGTATACGTATTTTGCCTGCACTAAAGGAGGTTTTGAAGTTACTCGAGAAACTTTACTTAATTGATTATCGCTAAATATACTACAACAAAACATGGGAAATTTATGTTCAGTTTGTTGGTTGTTGGAAACAGCGCAGGAAGAGACAAAAATCTTTCTTCGGCTGCCTTGCAGCAATTACACGAGAAGGAGATATTACTGCCAGCGTGCAGAAGCCGCGGGCTGAGGCCAGTGTAGTCTTCGCCGTGACCACCCGCCCCGCGCGATCACGTGCCCGGTCCGAAGTAGGAAGTGTGCAGTTGCGAGATAGCATGTTTTCGAAAGACAACTCAGCGGATATAGAGCTCAAAACCGCAAAAAAAAGTAAATATTTTCACTGTGATAAAAGACACAATATTTATGTCACACATGTCGATTTCCTACCTGAAATAAAATGATTTGAGCACGCATCCGAATTTCTTGATTGACTTCAAAATTCGATTGATTGCAGCAAGCCATTCGTCGTAGGGCCTACACTAACTCTACACAGCCCCGTCGCCGAAGGCCGGGTTTCGGCGACGGGGACTGTCGGTTTTGGCTTACCGGATGATTAAGTCAGAGTTTTTTTTTCTTCCGATCTCGCGTATTTCTGCTGGCAGGCCGATTAGAAAGGTTTTTTTTGTCTCTTCCTGCCCTGTTCCACAACCAAACAAACTGAACAGAATTTCCCATTTGATTTTTGCTTGTAAAGTACAGTATGTTTCTCGAGTAACTTCAAATCTGCGCTTTAGTCGCACCGCAATACGTATACGTAGCCATTGCTGTTCAGTCGATTTGTATCCCTTCCAAGATGGCCGCCCGCGCAGCGTTGCTAAACAAAAGATGACGTCACTGGGAACCTCTATACACCAGCTTTAACCTAACTGACGGGCTATTTGTTAAACCTGTTGAAAATTCCAACGGCGAACAGAATTTTTGCTCCGTCTCTTTAGCGATAAGACGGCAATAATTCACGAGTTTAAAGGCGATTTACCTTTGGCGATGGTGGCGACACCTACGAACTACGTCGCCACCATGCGCAGTTCCAATCGCCTATAAAGATCGTAAATTTAAAATGTTCTGAAAGCCCAAAAATACGTTAGCAAATTCAGTTCGCCGCTGGATTTTTGAACAAGTTTTAAACAATAGCCGGCCATAGGTTGTAGTATGCCGCGCTACAGCGCACCGGTTGTATGGGATGACCGGGACAATTATCTGTAACAATTTTTTTTTCCAAATTGACTTGTCAACTTTTTATAGCTAAATACTTGCTTAAAACTCAGTTAAAACGAAAATTAGGCCTAGGCATTATCTAGTTTCGACATAATGGAATAGGTTTGGGTTAAGTTAAAACTATTTATTTTGAAAGCATTATCATTTCAAAACAAGAGGTCGAGTGTTACTATTGCCTCTGATCCGGGCCAATTGCTAACAGACGTACGGGGCAATTGTAACAATGAAATTGTAATATTTAGTTTTCTTCAGTCAAAGCTATGCCCTTGACAGATCCAAGATTTAAACAACATTAACCACATAAGCTAATTATGCATAAAAATGAGAATCTTGACTCAGGTACATTTTTATTTTCTGCTATATGCATGGTATGGGTTATTGCAGAAGATACGTGCTCTGTACGGGCGATGGCCAGCGGCACTGAAATTGTCCCGGGGCTAGTTACGGAGGTAAAGGTAGGGAGACCGGGATGGAAGTTACACGCATTGGCGGGACCCGGGGGGACGGTCGGGGAGGTGGTCCCCCCCCCCCCCCTCCATTTTTTAAAAGCATTGAAATATTTTATGTTTGGTTATTAGCTTGTGGAAGCTTATAAAAGAGGTTAAAATTTATGTCAATACAATGCTAAATGTTATTTAAAAGTCAAATTTTTGGGGCTCGCCGCATCGCGCTCGTAAACATTTTCATTAGTTTCTGCATAGTGTGCAAAATATGCCGAAATTTTGGGTGTATTATTTTTTTTCACTTTCGGGTGTTCCGCTCCCCCCCCCCAGTCGTGTTTACAGTTTTCTCAGTTTGCTAAGTGCAACAAGAGAGGATGTGCTTACTGGCATCTACACTCTGAAAGACTGGAATAGCTGGTTGTTTAGTATTTCAAGGCTTGAACATTTAGCACTTTTTTAAGTCTTGCATAGGACCTGCCACTAAAGTGCTGGTTAACTGCACTCAAAGTGCTGTTTTAAGGCACTTTCAAACGTGAGGCTGAACTGTCAGCAAAAAAGGGCAAAAACGGCGAGCGTGACTTCGTTGGATTCGAACCTTGCGTCCCCTGCATGAGAAGCCGCTGACGAGCACGTTTAGACCAATTCACATCTTCACGGGTTGCTAGCAGATCATATTGTTGCCATGATGAATTTCTCAAATTTGCCATAATCATCTTACTATGCTGTCATAATTAAAGTCATCCCCGTTGTCTATTGGTAAAAGTCAGCGTACCTCTTCCATGTCTAGGTGAACCCCTGTTTCGAATCCATACGACCATGAACATTTTTGTTTGCATAACATTAGCCAACTTGCGTAATGCTAAAACAGCACTTCAGGTGCTTGATTTAGCACTTCAAGTGAATCACTATTATGAGAACTCATAAAATCAGCACGTTTTAGAGTGAATATACAGCCTTACACAAAAGCATCGCTGATAAGGTTTCTCCGAGTTGTTTTATTAAAAAGTAAATCAACAAAAACAATTTTTTACAGTACCAAATAATTTTTTGACAAAAATTTTAAATTTTGTAATAGCTTTACAAACTGAAGTCACTGATGATAGTCTGGTATTGTAAAATTATACATGTATGTCCCACTAATATACCCCTAGCCATGCCCTGTAATTCTGCCCTAATGGACTGTGCTACAAGTTTGATTTTGTATGTTAAAATCACCCACGGGTAGGTTGTTACAACAACCCACCCCATGTCGTGTAACAACCTACCCCAATTACATTTAACATATGTAAAATTACATTATGTCTCAACTTTCAGGTCTGTTAATAATTTTTATGTTTCTATTATTACTTTTGTAATTAAATTTTTAGATATATCAACTAAAAACAGTACGTTTAATTTGTGTGTGTGTGCTATGCTTTTTAAAAAAAGATACTTATCTCATTAAAACAAAGCTGAGCGCAAAGCGCGAGCCGGAAATTTTTTGATAATATAATCAACCTTTAAGGCTGAACAATGCATTTTTTAAAGCGTATTTATGCTTTGTTTTATAAAGAAGATACATATAATCTCGATTAGACAACGCGAGTGCGAAGCTGAACATTTTAGATATTATCAAAAGGCGGCGGAACCAGAGGGGCAGGTGGGCACTGTGACACCCACTTTTTTCATCCAGTGCCCCTTTTCATTGACTAAAAAAGTTTGCCCTATTATTAGCTAATAAAATGCCATTTTTATAGTTGAAAAGGGGCACTTTCAATTACTAGAAAGGGGGCACTTTCATTACTAGAAAGGGGCACTTTTAGCTTACAAAAAAGTGCCCCTTATTACTCTATATGTCGTTTAAACCCAAATTATCGGCTTGCGCTCGCGGCTCGCGGATACGAAATAGGGTTATAGTGCACAATAAACTCAAATTTTTAAGCTCATAATTTCCAAACACACTAGCGCTTTCGTTTTCTTCTTATGTTTTTTCTCGTGGATACTTAAAATAGGTCTATAAATGCCACAATTAACTCCAATTTTGAGGCTCAAAATTTTCGGGCTCACGCTTTGCGTCGCAAAATACTAAATAGGGTCTATTTATGCACAATAACTCCATTTTTTTAAGCTCATAATTTTCAACTTGAGCTTCGCGCTGCGGATATTTAATAGGGTATGTTGATGCCACACTTAACTCAAATTTTTCGGCTTCGCGCTTCGCCTTCTCTCAGATTGTAAATAGAGTTATGTGCAAAATTAACTCAGATTTTTCAGCTCGCGCTTCGCGGTCTGCGGATACTAACTAGGGTCTATAATGAAACAATTATCTCAAAATTTTAGGCTCGCGCCTTTCGCCTTCGCATTCCTTTTATTTATCATACTAATAAAAATAAAGGCAAATTTTCTGCGCACCCCTCCTTATTCTCAACACTTTTTGCTCATTTTTAAAGCCTCTGGTCTCCAAAGTGCCCCCTTATTCAGCGAAAAAAGTGCCCATTTCCATCAGTGACCCCCCACTTTCAAATTCGTTCCGCCGCCTCTGCCTAAAAACAGTTAATTTAAAGGGTTTTTTTTGCGTGCTTTGCTTTTTTTAAAATTGTACTTCTCATTAAAACAAATTGCGAACGCGAAGCTTGATCGAATATTTTTTTAACTGAAAACAGTTGCATTTTAAGCGTTTTTAACGCCATGCGCTTATTTTAAAAAGATACATTAATTTATACAATGAAAACAGTGCATTTTAAAAACATCTTGCCACGCTATGCTTTATAAAAGAAGTATAATCTCATAAACAATGCCGACGCGCGAAGCGCAGCTGGATATTTAGATATATCAACCTAAAAAAAGTGCATTTTAAAGTTTTTTTGTGCCTATGCTTTTTAAAAGATTCTTACCTCATTAAACAATGCGAGCGCGAAGCGCGAGCCGAAAATTCTTTGGTAATTATATCAAACCTTGAAAACAGTTTGCATTTTTAAAACCGTTTTTTATGCTATATTTATAAGGAAATTGCAAATTATCTCACTAAACAATGTGAGCGCGAAGTGCGAGAAATGAAATTTTAGATATATCAACCTAAAAAACAGTACGTTTTAATTTTTTTTTGTGCACTATGCTTTTTTAAAAAAAGAGGTTACTTATTCTCATTAAACAATGCGAGCGCGAACGCGAGCCGAAAATTTTGATAAATATATCAACCTTAAGGCCTTGAAAACAATGCTTTTTAAAGCGTATTTATGCTTTGGTTTATAAAGAAGGTTACCATATAATCCTCATTTAGAACAACCGAGTGCAAAGCTGAACATTTTAGATATATCAAAGCGCGGCGGGACCAGGGTGGAAGGGGGGGCACTGTGGACCCCCACTTTTCATCCAAGTGCCCCTTTTCATGACTTAAAAAAGCTGCCCTATTTATTAGCTAATAAAATGGCCATTTTTATAGTAAAAAGGCACTTTTCATTACTAGAAAAGGGGCACTTTTTAGTACAAAAAAAAGTGCCCTTATTACTCTATATGTCGTTTAAAACCCAAATTTCTGGCTTGCGCTTCGCGCTCGCGATACGAAATTAGGTCTATAGTGCCACAATAAACTCAAATTTAAGCTCATAATTTCCAACACACTCGCGCTTCGCTCTCGTGGATACTTAATATGGTCTATAATGCACAATTAAACTCAATTCTTGAGCCTCAATTTTTTCGGCTCACGCTTTGCGTTTCGGCAAATACTAAATAGGGTCTATTATGCACAATAAACTCCATTTTAAGCTCATAATTTTCAACTTGAGCTTCGCGCTGCGGATATTTTAATAGCGGTATGTGATGCACACTTAACTCAATTTTTTCGCTCGCGCTTCGCTCTCGCAGATTGTAAATGGTTATGTGCAAATTAACTCAGATTTTCCAAAGCTCGTGTTTCGCGCTCGCGGATACTAAATTAGGGTCTTAATGTCAACCAATTATCATCAAAATTTTTAGGCTCGCGCTTTCGCGCTCGCATTCCTTTTGTTTATCATTAATAAAATCTAAAGGCAAATTTTCTGCGCAACCCCTCCTTTATCTCAACACTTTTCTTCTTAAAGCCTCTGGTCTCAAGTGCCCCCTTATCAGGAAAAAGTGCCCATTTTTCCATCGTGACCCCCCAACTTTCAATTCGGTCCGCCGCCTCGCCTAAAAACAGTTAATTTTAAAAGTGTTTTTTTGCGTGCTTTGCATTTTTTTAAAATTGTACTTCTCATTAACAAATGCGAACGCGAAGCTTGATCCGAATATTTTTTAACATGAAAAACAGTGCATTTTACAAGCGTTTTTAACGCCATGCTTATTAAAAAGATACATATTTATACAATGAAAACAGTGCATTTTAAACATTTTGCACGCTATGCTTATTAAAGAAGATAATTCTTCATTAAAGGGGAATCCCACCAAAGTAAGAGAATCAACCTTACAGGAAATAGGAAAATGAAGAGGAGCAATCTAAAAAAAAGTTTCATCAAAATCGGTTTATAAAATAAGAGCAGTTATGGAAGTTTTTGAAAAGTCTATTTGTTCCTTCTATGGGGGGATCCTCAATTGGCATCATCGGCTCCAAAATAGCCGATCTCATGGACAAACTTCTCCATTCATTTTACACAAATTTTCAGATTTTCCCCATTTTTCTTTCAAAATTTGTCTTCTTTACTTTCTGAGGCTCAAACTATGTTCATGGAAATATATTTCACACAACATATGTTGAGCTTAGAAGGAGGTAAGAATATTTCGAAAGAAAATGGGGGAAAAACTGAAAAATTGTGTACAAAATGAATTGGAAGAGTTGTCCATGAAGATCGGCCATTTTGAAGCCGATTGATGCCCAATTTTGAGGATTTCCCCATAGAAGGAACAACTAGACTTTTCAAACTTTCCATAATCTCTCTTATTTTATAACCGATTTGATGAAACTTTTTTTAGATTTGCTCCTCTTCATATTCCTCTTGTCCTGTAAGGTTCGACTCTCTCCTTGGTTGGATTCCCCTTTAAACAATGCAAGCGCGAAGCGCGAGCTGAATATTTGAGATATATCAACCTAAAAAAAGTGCATTTTAAAATTTTTTTGTGATATGCTTTTTAAAAAGATTTTCTTACCCTCATTAAACAATGCGAGCGCGAACGCGAGCCGAAATTTTTTGGGAATATATCAACCTGAAAACAGTGCATTTTTTTAAAGACCGTTTTTATGCTATATTATAGGAAGATTGCAAATTATCTCACTAAACAATGTGAGCGCGAAGTGCGAGATGAAAATTTTTAGAATATAATCAACCTTAAAAAACAGTACGTTTAATTTTTTTTGTGCGCTATGCTTTTTAAAAAAGGTACTTATCTCATTAAACAATGGCTTCGAGCGCGAAGCGGGCCGGGAGCCGGGAAATTTTTTTTGATAATATATCAACCTTAAAGGCCTGAAAACAATGCATTTCAAAAGCGTCTTTATTGCTTATGTTTATTTAAGGAAGATACATATAATCTCATTTAGACAACGCTGAGTTGCGAAGCTGAAAATTTTAATATATCAACCTAAAAAACCAGTTCATTTTAAAGTTTTTTGTGTGCTATGCTTAAAAATTTTACTTCTCATTAACAATGCGAGCGCGAAAGCGCGAGGCCGAAATATTTAACCGCCATGCTTATTAAAAAGATACATTATTTATACAATGCGAGCCTGAAAATTTTGAAATATCATTCTGAAACAGTATTGTCATTTATTTTTTTTAATTGCTATGTTTATAAAGAAAGATACATATATATTGAGAATTTGATTTCTCTGCGATTAACTTGTAACCATGATTGTTCTCAATCTTAAATAAAAGTTTCATTAAAGGGCTGTCCACTGGAGTGCGATCGTTTGTCGACAACTGGAACGATCTTGCAATTGTGAGTGTGGTAGCAAGTTTGTAGCCTAGCTTGGGCGATCGCAGTTTCCATCCGCGTGACCCCGGAAAACAAACCTTTGGACAATGAAACGTTTCGCCGAAAACAACGAGCTGTAACAGTTTTTTTCTTACCCCTTTGTTTTAAAAAAATACTCGTCCTCTACTGCTAAAGGTATGGAAAGGGAACACGCATTCCTTCTCAGAATAATAGGAGTTTTAGAAATTCAGGTCGACCTAAACATTGAAACAAGCTTCTATTATTTTAAAAATGGAAGGCTTTTTTGAAAAAAAATTTATGATTAAATAATGAGTGGCTTATCTGAATATTACCTTTTAGTGTTAAACAAAAGTCCGTAACGAGGTCCAGAAGAAGATCCAATAGTAGTAGAATCGCTTTTATCGTCCATCAAGCGTTCCGTTATTGTAGCTCCATAAATTTTGGAAACTATGGGATAATTTGCAAATATGGTAATTATCATCAATATAGATACTAGTGGTTTTACATGATCAATTACATCCGAATGTCCTGATTACAAAATATTGCACATTGACTTTTAGAATAGATAACTTACGAGTTATGTAGGACTTTGTAAAATCAAATATTTAACTCCTTTAAAAATGCAGTCAATAAAACCTTACCAATCTTTCAGAACACAGAATCAGCTAGGGTTAAAATGCCCTCGTACCTATACGGACGTGTAAGGCAGTCGAATTTATGGCAAAACATGTCGTATGAACACCACCATACAAGAAAACACCAAAGGCTGGTTTTTGCACTTCATACGGACCCGAAATAAATATGGTTGAGGATTTATTAGGCCCCACCCCCTCTTTATTAGAAAGGACCAATCACAAGGAGTCTTGTATCTTTGTTTGCCACTGAATAAGTTTGATGATTCAGCTTATCTTTTTTTTGCCTATTATGCAGAGGGCGTCTTTCATCTTTTTTTAGGAGACTAAAAAGTGCATTAAAGTTTTTTTGTGCTAATGCTTTTTTAAAAAGATTCTATACCTCATTAAAACAAATTTGCGAGCGCAATGCGCGATCCGAAAATTTTTTTGGTAATATATCAACCTGAAAACAGTGGCAATTTTTAAGCGTTTTTTATTTTGCTTATGTTTATAAGGAAGATGCATATTATCTCCACTTAAAATAATGTGAAGCGCGAATGCGAGCTGAAAAATTTTAGATATAATCACCTAAAAAACAGGTACCTTTAATTTTTTGTTGTTGCTATGCTTATTTAAAAAAGGGATACTTTTCTCATTAGACAATGCGTAGCGCGAAGCGCTAGCCGAAAATTTTTGTTAATATATCAAAACCTTAAGGCCTGAAACAATGCAATTTAAAGCGTATTATAGCTATGTTTAATAAAGAAGATTACATATTAATCTCACTAGACAACGCGAGTGCGAAGCTGAAATTTTAGATATATCAACCTTAAAAAACAGTTCATTTAAAAGTTTTTTTGCGTGCTTTGGCTTTTTTAAAAATTATACTTCTTATTAAACAATGCAGCGCGAACGGAGCGAGCCGAATAATTTTTTAACATAGAAAAACAGTGCATTTTTAAGCGTTTTTAAATGCCATCTTATTAAAAAAGATACATATTTATACAATGAAACAGTTGCATTTTAAACATTTTGCACGCTATGTTATATAAAGAAGATAATCTCATATAGAACAATGCGAGCGCGAAGCGCAAGCTCAATATTTTAGATATATCAACTAAAAACAGTAATTAAGGAAGATGCAAATTTATCTCACTAAACAATGTGAGCGCGAAGTGCGAAGGATAAAAATTTTTAGATATATCAACCCTAAAAAACAGTACGATTTTAATTTTTTTTGTGCGCTAGCTTTTTAAAAAAGGGGTACTTTATCTCATTAAACAATGCGAGCGCCGAAGCGCGAGCCTTAAAATTTTGATAATATAATTTTTTTTTTCCCAAAAAACCTTAAGCCTGAAAACAATGCATTTTCAAACGTCTTTTATGCTTATGTTATAGAAAAGATTATACATTATAATCTCATTAGACAACGCGAGTTGTAATATAGTACATGTATGTCACTAAAATATACCCCCCTAGCCTGCCCTTAATTCTGCCTAATGGCTGTGCTAACAGTTGATTTTGTATGTAAAATCCCCACCCACGGTGGTAGGTTGTTACAACAAACCCACCTCATGTCGATGTAACAAACCTACCCCAATTACATTACATATGTAAAATTACATTTTGTCTCAACTTCAGGTGTTAATATTTTTATGTTCATTATTACTTTTGTAATTAAATTTTAGATATATCAACCAAAAAAACAGTAGTTTAATTTGGTGTTGTGTGCTATTGCTTTTTTAAAAAGATACTTATTATATTAAAACAATTGCGAGCGCGAAGCGCGAGCCGAAAAAAATTTTGATTAATATATCAACTTAAGGCCTGAAAACAATGCATTTTTTAAAGCGTATATATGCTTTGTTTATAAAGAAGATACATTTTATTAATCTCATTAGGACAACGCGAAGTGCGAAGCTGAACATTTTTAGATATTCAAAGGCGGCGGAACCAGGGGGCAGGGGGCACTGTGACCCCCCACTTTTTCATCCAGTCGCCCCTTTTCAGACTAAAAACTGCCCTATTTATTAGCTAATAAAATGCCATTTTTATAGTAAAAAGGGGGCACTTTCATTACTTAGGAAAGGCACTTTTAGCTACAAAAAATTGGCCCCTTATTACTCTATATGTCGTTTAAAAACAAAATTTTCGGCTTGCGCTTCGGCGCTCGCGATACGAAATAGGGTCTATATGCACAATAAAACTCAAATTTTAAGCTCATAATTTTCCCAACACACTCGCGCTTCGCTCTCGTGGATACTTTAAATAGGGTCTATAATGCACAAATTAACTCCAATTTTGAGCTGCAAATTTTTCGGGCTTCACGCTTTTTGCGTTCGCAAATACTAAATAGGGTCTATTATGCACAATAAATCCATTTTTAATGCTTCATAATTTTCAACTTGAGCTTTCGCGCTGCGCGAATTTTAATAGGGTCTTGGATTTGCACACTTAATCAAATTTTTTCGGCTCGCGCTTCGCTCTCGCAGATTGTAAATAGGTTATGTGCACAATTAACCCTCAATTTTTCAGCTCGCGCTTCGCGCTCGCGGATACTAAATAGGGTCTTAATGAACAATTATCTCAAAATTTTTAGGCTCGCGCTTCGCGGCCGCATTCTTTTGTTTATCATTAATAAAATTAAAGGCAAATTTTCTGCGCACCCCTCCTTATTCTCAACACTTTCTCTTTAAAGGCCTTCTGTCTCAGGCCCCCTTACCCAGGAAAAAGTTGCCCATTTTTTCCATCGTGACCCCCCACTTTCAAATTCGTTTTCCGCCGCCTCTGCCTAGGAACCAGTTAATTTTAAAGTGTTTTTTTTTTTGCGTCTTTGCTTTTAAAATTGTACTTCTCATAAACCAATGCGAACGCGAAGCTTGATCCGAATTATTTTTTAACTTGAAAACAGTGCATTTTTTAAGCTTTTTAACGCCATGCTTTATTAAAAAGATACATATTTATACAATGAAAACAGTGCATTTTTAAAACATTTTGCACGCTATACTTGATAAAAAGATAATCTCATTAAACAATGCCGAGCGCGTAAGCGACGAGCTGAATTTTGAGATATATCAACCTAAAAGTGCATTTAAATTTTTTTGTGCTATGCTTTTTAAAAAGATTCTTTCCTCATTAAACAATGCCGAGCGCGAATCGCGAGCCGAAAATTTTTCGGTAATATATCAACCTGAAAACAGTGCAATTTTATCGTTTTTATGCTATATTTATAAGGGAAGGTGCAAAATCTCACTTAAACAATGTGAGCGCGAAGCTTGCGAGATGAAAATTTTTAGATATATCAACTAAAAACAGTCCGTTTTAATTTTTTTTGTGCGCTATGCTTTTTTAAAAAAGGTTACTTATCTCATTTAAAACAATTGCGAGCCGAAAGCGCGAGCCGAAAATTTTGATAATATATCAACCTTAAGGCCTGAAAACAATCATTTTTCAAAGCGTCTTTATGCTATGTTTTATTTAAGGAAGATTACATATAATCTCATTAGGACAACGCGAGTGCGAACGCTTGAAAATTTTAGAATATCAACCTAAAAAATAGTCATTTAAAGTTTTTGGTGCTATGCTTTTTAAAATTATACTTCTCATTAACAAGCGGAGCGCGAAAGCGCGAAGGCGAATATTTTAACGCCATGCTTATAAAAAAGATACATATTTATTACAATGCGAGCCGAAAATTTTTTTTGAATATATCATCCTGAAAACAGTGCATTTAATTTTTTTTAATGCTATGTTTATAAAGAAGATACATATATATTGAGAATGTTGATTTCTTTCTGCATAAAACTTGGTAACCATGATTGTTCTCAATTCTATAATAAAAGTCATTAAAGGGTCTGTCCCACTGGAGGGCGATCGTTGGTGCGACAACTGGCGATCTTGCAAATTTGAGGTGTGGTTAGCAAGTTTTGTAGCCTAGCTTGGGGCGATCACAGTTCCATCCGCGGGGGGACCCGGAAAACAAACCTTTAGGACAAATGAACGTTCGGAAACAACGAGCTGTGACAGTTTTTTTTTTTCTACCCCTTTTGTTTTAAAAAATACTGATCTTTCTCTTGCTTAAGGTATGGAAAGGGACACGCCATTCCTCTCAGGAATAATTAGGGAAGTTTTAGATCAGGTCGAACCTAAACATGAACAAGCTTCTTAGATTTAAAGAATGGAAAGCTTTTGAAAAAAAAATTATTAGATAATAATGGTGGCTTATCTGAATATTACCTTTTAGTTAAAACAAAAGTCGTAAGATGTCCATTTGAAGTAAAGATCAATAGTAGTAGAATCGCTTTTATCGTTCCATCAAGGTCCGTATTGTAGCTCCATAATTTGGAAACTATGGGATTAATTGCAAATATGGTAATTTATCATCAATATAGATAACTAGTTTTACGTGATCAATTACATCGAATGTCCTGATTACAAAATTATTGCAATTTGACTTTAGAATAGATAACTTTACGAGTTATGTAGACTTAAAATCAAATATTTAATTCTCCTTAAAAATTGCAGTCAAAAACCTTACAATCTCAGAACTACAGAATCAGGCTTGGGTTAAAAAGTCTGTCCTGTAGGTTTTTTCCTATGTTTGGCACATGCTTCAATCACAAATGCCCTCGGTACCTATACGACGTGTAAAGGCAGTCGTTTTGGCAAATGTCGTATGAACCCCACCATACAAGAAACACAAAGGCTGGTTTTTGCACTTCATACGGACCCGGAATAATATATGGTTGAGGATTTATTAGGCCCCATCCCCTCTTTATTAGAAATGAACCAATCACAAGGAGTCGTGTATCTTTGTTTGCACTGAATAAGTGATGATTCAGCTTAATCTTTTTTTGCCTATGTTATGCAGAGGCGTCTTTCATCTTTTTTAGGAGATCGGTAAATATTATTACAAAAAGTTAATGTAAACGAGGGCTGGCATGTTTGAGATTTTAAAAAACAGCGGCAGTTCCAGGATGGAAAAAAATAATGGGCGCAGCCAAGAAAAAAATCTAAAAATAGGGAGCGTAGCTTAAAATTTTACGATTTTTAACATGATTCAATAAATGGTTTAGAAAGAATGGGGCGTGTCTTTTGCACCCACATCTGGATCCGCATTGAAAGGGGGGGAGCCATCATTAGGTGAGACCATGGGCGTCAATCCGAATTAAACCGTGGGGGTGGACACAAGTTCAGTGAGGATGGGGGCGGGGAGGGTTCAGCGGATATAGAAGGCGGTGTTTACAAGGTATGGTGTGGCATAGAGGTTAACATATCCCCCCCCCTCCAATATAAATTTAGTATCAGAAACAGTGAAATAATAGGCTGAATAAAACAAGAGTAAACAAAAGGTTAAATGTCTGCATTGTTTCCTAAAAATCACAAATGTTCCACAACTTACTTCATCAGAATTTCCATATCTAAATAGTTTTTGAGCCTTTAAATCTGTTAGATATGTCAACTTGAAAACAGTGCATTTTAAACATTTTGCACGCTATGCTTATAGAGAAGATAATCTCATTAAACAATGCGAGCGCGAAGCGCGAGCTGAATATTTTAAATATATCAACCTAAAAAAGTGCATTTAAAGTTTTTTTGTGCTATGCTTTTTAAAAAGATTCTTACCTCATTAAACAATGCGAGCGCGAAGCGCGAGCCGAAAATTTTTGGTAATATATCAACCTGAAAACAGTGCATTTTTAAGCGTTTTTATGCTATGTTTATAAGGAAGATGCATATTATCTCACTAAATAATGTGAGCGCGAAGTGCGAGCTGAAAATTTTAGATATATCAACCTAAAAACAGTACCTTTAATTTGTTGTTGTGTGCTATGCTTATTAAAAAAGATACTTTTCTCATTAGACAATGCGAGCGCGAAGCGCTAGCCGAAAATTTTTGATAATATATCAACCTTAAGGCCTGAAAACAATGCATTTTTAAAGCGTCTTTATGCTATGTTTATAGAAAAGATACATATAATATCATTAGACAACGCGAGTGCGAAGCTGAAAATTTTAGATATATCAACCTAAAAACAGTTCATTTAAAGATTTTTTGTGTGCTATGCTTTTTAAAATTATACTTCTCGTTAAACAATGCGAGCGCGAAGCGCGAGCCGAATATTTTTTAACATGAAAACAGTGCATTTAAAGCGTTTTTAACGCCATGCTTATTAAAAAGATACATATTTATACAATGCAAGCCGAAAATTTTTGATATATCATCCTGAATGCTATGTTTATAAAGAAGATACATATATAATATATATATATATATATATATATATATATATATATATATATATATATATATATATTTATTTATTCATATATATTGCAATCATGAGAATGAGAAGGTGATTTCTCTGCATAAACTTGTAACCATGATTGTTCTCAGTCTTAAATAAAAGTCATTAAGGGGCTGTCCCACTGGAGGCGATTGTTGATGAGACAACTGGCGATCTTGCAATTGTGAGTGTGGTAGAAAATTGTTGTAGTCGAGCTTGGGGCGATCACAGTACCATCCGCGAGACCCGGACGGCGTATTGTATCAGTCGTTTTGATAAATTCTGTTTGAGCTGCAGTCGATTTTTATTTTCCGAACCGTTTACAAATTAATTACTAAAAATAAGCCTTGAACGTGCAC
>CALNVZ010000482.1:0-33539 GCA_940671915.1 Paracentrotus lividus | reverse complement strand
AAGAAAATAAATAATATGTACAAGTATTTGTTTACCTTATTAGGCCGTGGAGAGTTGTTACGTGTTTGTGTCCAGCAACGTCCAAGCTTGTGCTAGACTTTATATTCATAACACATATATCATCTGGACAAAACGTCGTCATGACCAAAAAGTTGAGTCTCATCGCACTTATATATATATAAGTGCGATGAGTCTCAACTTTTTGGACATGACGAAGTCTGTCCAGATGATAAATGTGTTATAAATAAAAAGTCTAGGAGCAGTTTACACGTTGCTGAACTTTGAATCTTTAATCTAGCTTTCGGCTAATTTGCCTTCATCAGGATTCTGAAGAGAAAATCATAACAAACAAGAACAAAAACCATAAAAAATAAATGTAAATCATACAAACAAAACACACACACACACACAAATATAAATAAACAACAGTATATTTCAGGACAGAGTTTGAGATCTGACCCTAGACAGTATTACCTTCTCGTATAGTCTCATCAGGAACATTTTAGGGGCCCTGGCGGGGACCGCAGTAAAGTCGCACGGGAACCGCATTGCAAGAGGCCTGTCAATATTTTATTTGGAGGACTCACTGAAAAACCCGGGCGGATTCCGCTCGGCTACCAGCAGAAACCCGTACGGCTACCTGTAGAACCCCGCTGGTGTCCTTTTGATGACTCCACGGGTTTTCTACGGCCTATCGGGTTGAGAAAAACGCCGGGAAAATCGAGAGCACAAAGTCGATCTTCCTGGCTCCCCTACATTAAATGCATAACTACTGGAAAATGTTCCGAGGTGCACATAAAACATGAGGGAGTCGGCCGGGAACCGCACGTAAAGGTTAAAGTGTTTTTTCCTACTCACCGTACGGACCCCGGAATAGAAGCTTTTTGGGAAAGGAGGTATGACACAATAGTGGTCTCTATCCAAGTCGCTCTGAGGGTAATTCTCGTGCGAAAAAAAAATTGGAACCGCACTGTAGAGAAATTATGAAAACGACTGATTCCCTCGCCGTACGGGTCCCCGGCCACGAACTGTGATCGAGGCATTAAATAGAATCGTATGTAGGTTTATAATCGCCTTTTTAAACCCGAACTCCTTACACTGTTTAGAACGCGGTTTAAAAAATTCGCTGATTAAAAAAATGTTGGTTTCAAAGTTAAACATTCTTGTTTAATATTTAAAAATTGTTGTTTAAAACCGGACATGCGACGTTTTATAGTCTTTAAAAAGACCTGTTTAGAGATAAGAGTTTAGATATTAAACAGTTTTGTTGAAACAGGACGAGGCCAAACAATTTACTCATGGCGAAGGACCTCACACATTATAAATGTGTGTGTACAGATGTGTTGGCTCAGTGGATAGAGCGTCTGCCTTATAATCGAAAGGTCGTTCGATACCCGGCCGCTTTAACCGAAAGTTGGAGCGTTTTTATTTTTGGAGAGAAGCGTTAAACAATACTGTTGATATTTTAAACAACAGGTTGTTTAAACTTTTAAACAAAAATAGTGTTAAAGTTTTCAACAACTAGAGGTTGTTTAATTTCTAAACAACGCAATGCGATTCACCGGTTAACACGCAGTTGTTTAAGATTTGAAACAACTTGTTTAATTTTTTTCTAACAGTGTATGATTATGAAATTATCAGGTTGTCGCCACAACGATCGCCGCCTGTGGGACAGGCCCTTGACTTCGCCCGTCACGTTTGATAAAGTTTCATTAACATATCAAGAAATTTTACTTGCATAATATTTTCATTATTATTCATTTCGAACATGCCACCCTCAATTAATAGTTAGGGGGCAACTAAATAAATTGCACCCAGGTACCGTCCCCGATGTGAGGGAAATGAAAGGAATTCTCCCTACTATTTCCCGTAATATCTATTTTGATATTTATATATTACATGAAATGTTATTGAGACCAAACTATTTTATCGTACCATAAATTTGTGATTGATTTATAGAATGACTGCATGATTAAGTTCATTTAACTCTATTTATGAGCGTATTGATATAAATGTTGGTAATACCTTTATGTTGACCAACGTTATATGGATGTCATAAAATACGGTATTTTCTTCCTTCAATTGCACATCGTCGTGGTACCCAGACTGACTCGGAAGCCGGAATATAATCATGATAATAAACCACCAGAGGTGTGAAATTAGACAGACATATGGCGCGGTACAAACGACCATCATTATTACAAATACTATTGATAAATCTACAACTATTCACAGTGGTGGGGGTTGACCAGGCTAAAAACCACGTTTTCTGGAAAGAAAATGGGGCTCCAGCCCCCCCCCCCCCCACTCCCAGCTCTCTGACCTATGATTTGAATAGATATATCATTAAATGTGGATTTGATTTAAGTAACAACGCAAAACCTATCTACAGAAACATTGGAAAGTTATGCTAGAGTAAGGAAGCAGATGAGTTGAAAACTGTATGGTTGACGGGAACAACTGCAAGATCAATACGATGTCTCGGTACATTAGCCTATCTGGGTGGTGTTGCATAAAAAAAAAATTCTAACCCGAGTTTTCTCGGGTTAAAAAACTCAGCTTATGTAGATCTATTTCTAAGGTTATTCAACCTGAGTTTTAAAACTCCCAAAAAATTATTGCATTAATACTTTTGAAAACTCTGGTATGTTTTTAGGCAATGGAAAAAACAGTAAAAAATCCAGAAAAATATTGTAACCGGAGTTTTCGGACTTTAACCGGAGTTTTCAGATTTTAACCGGAAAAAACTTCGGTTAGAAGTTTTATGCAACGGGGCCCTGGTAGGAAGGTAGGTAGGTAGGTAACAAAAGAACAAATATAAATGCTGTAAAAAAAAATGTTACATTGGTAATTATGAGGGAAATAATTACCATAAGACTAATTGATGTTGCATTTTGGGTTTGGATACTGGACAGCATGGAAGAGTGTCTTAAAAATTAAACATGCTCTCGCAATAACATAATAATTTGCATTCTACCAGTCTTACCTTGAGTTAATTCAATATTTTATCATTAAAATAAACCTTAGGCCTATGCCTTTAACCTTATCGCGTTCATGCACATAGTATACATTATAAGCGAGAGAATTTCAAATTTGATGTTTAAATTGCATTTATGATTGTGTTTGTTTAAATTACCCTTGGCGTCATGAGTGATGGACCTTTGAACTTTACAATAATCATCAGTAAAGTATATGCCTCCTAGGACTTAATTGAACGAAGTCTTGCTCCAAAATAATACGTTTTATTCAATATGTCTCAGATCTACCTCTATCTATTGTCAATAAACCGATTTATTTTCCGGATTTTTTTTTTTTTTTCTTTTATTTCATTTCCAAGTATTGTCCATGCGCGTATTCTGGGGGAGGGGGGCTTTACGGGCCCAGTCCTAGCGGGTAGACGCGCAGGGGGCGCCGAAAAGAGGAGGAAAAATGGAGAAAGGGAAAGGGGAGAAAAAAAGGAAAAAATGAGAAAAAAGAGAAAGGGAAAAAAAAAGGGGGTAAAGAGGAAGGAAGAAAAGAGAAGAGAGAGAGAGAGAGAGGGGAAGGGAAAAAAGGGGGAGAAAAAAGGGGCGCCTTTAAAAAGATTAGGGGCGCCAAATTAACAGTAAACTGAGGAGCACCAAATTGATCTTAAACTTCGGGGCGCCAAATCGACATTAAACTGCGGGGGCGCTGAATTGAGCTTAAACGTAGGGGCGCCAAATTGACCCGAAGCTGGGGGCGCCTAATTGATATTAAACTTATGACACAATGACACAATGGCGGCATTATACAAATAAAATAATTAAGTATATTATATACTAAAGCCAAGAAATGTTACTACAATACGAGCAACGGTGTCGATTTGTTTTGGCGATTGGGGGGATGATCATCGATATTTCCTCAGTGTGACATAAACGATGGTATATGATCGCAGTGTACATTGTTGGGGTGGGGTAATGCTTATATACACACATGCATATAAGTATGAAATATGTATTGTATAGTGCGAGCGCGAAGAGCGAGTTGAACATTTTCTCAATAATAGTGACATAAAATGGGGTATTTGTAGCATAATGTGAGCGAGTGACCATGAGATGAGATAATCAAAACACGCACCTTGTGCAGGCAATTGTCCTTCGGAACAGCTGAATCCTCAGTCGAGGTCCTCCTGCCAGCCATTTCGGCCCATTATCCTCGATATGGGCTAGTGGTCAGAGAAGCGGCCAGCAGCATCCGGAAAGATTCAGCCCTTCAGCTGTTCTTTGGTAAACTGGCTTTGTATTGTTCCAAATCCACGCTGAGGACATTGTACAGTCTCCGTCATCGATCACCACAGCTTCTTTCTGTGGTTACTCCCATCCTCTGGAGGAACGTGAGTAGAAGACTTGTCGCATACACACTCTAACATCCAAACCTCCACTGGTGGTAGTTACCTTCACCCCTCTCCTTGCATTCTGAGATAGTCGTAATATGTGGTATGTTTGTATTCATGGGCTATCTCTATTATCTCCTCCCATGGACATCAATTCGCAGAGACACCGACTTGGACTGCTTTGCCATACTTACACAAATCTGGTCGCAGTTGGTAATTACAATCTCACTGGGCGAAGGTCATCGCTCAGTCAGGTATGGACCAACTGCCAGTCTCTTGGCTAGAACCCAGAGATTGCTTTGGTGCTGGTCTACTTTCTGTTGGTTCCAGTATACGTTCCAGCCTTCACGAATGGATCATCACTGGAAGCTTTGGTGATTTTGTCAATTAGATTGTCTAACAGCAGTCGTTACAGGTTACTCAGGACTTTCAAGATCCGTTGTGTCCCATATTATATAGTCCTTCTACCAGAGAGACCTGGACAATTTGATAGAATGTGCTGAGGAACCTTTTTTCCCACATTGTGGGCCTGTCTCATTCTCGGTTTTGCCCACTTCTGTCAGGTTTGTGGCAGAAGGAAGAACGTCCATAGTTGCTCGTAGCGAAGAACTGAGTGTGCCTTGTTTCCATCTCTTCCAATATCTTCCAGGACAAGGGACCTCGTGGTTCTAGCGGGGCACTCCCATCGACACGCAGGCTCCCTGCTGCACCAGCGCCCACTGCTTAGCAATACGTGTTCCTCCTCTTGCGATACGGATTTCATCGAAACCATCTTTCCGCTTCAATCTTTGTTGGTTGCCTGAAGAAGTACTGGGTTGGATTCATGCCTAGCCTGCTCTGTTGGTTTGCGTAGGACATCCATAATCTCTGTGCCTCAGCCGAGATTCCATTCCTCAACTTCTTGCTGGCATTCCATTCCGTCCTGTGCGGGAAATCTGGCACAGTCCCTTAACAAACTGGTCACTGGACGTCCTCAGTGTCGAGAACAGTGAGCCTTCTTCAGCCTTAAACTCTCTGTAGTGCACTTAGGTAGCTTCAGCTTTGTGGAATGGCCCGTATGAAGCTTATGTTCGTTGTGCCATGGAGGGAACGCCAAGCCTTCCGAACGTGCACATATTCTCTGCTGCCATCCCTCGACAATGCGTCATTGCCTATTCTCGTACAACATCAAGGGCCACATGATCCTTGGGAGAAGACGCGGAACATTTAGGCACATAGCTTCAGCTATTGGGAGGTATCTGTCGATACGTTTAGGCCATCCTCCCACCATCGTTCGGATCTCGATTATCTGGTTTTGTCAGATTAACTTCCTTAGTGAACCAGCGACGCACGCTTCTTAACAGGGGCATCTGAAATCGACGGATGGCCTCCCGCCTAACTCTGTAGCGTGTCCGTCGTCGACCCTCCTATTTTGCTAATGGTCAAGCTCCTGATTTCTTTGGTTGAACTTCATTCTGCAGCCACTTAATCAATTGTCCAGCCGCTCACAGAGCCTATTGTGCAGTCGTTTGACATTGATTGAGAAGGTAAGATCATCCATGAAAGCTCGTAGGTGGCAGCTCGAGCCCAGTTCAATCTCGATACCTCTAAACCACATGAACATGCAGCTCTGATACAACTTCTATGCCATAACGAAATAAGAATTGGAAATGGCACAACCCAATCGGAAGCCTAACTCGAGGGGCGTGTAGTCTGTTGTAAACCTTTGGTGGAAAACCCTCTTGAAAATCCTGAAAAGTAGCAACTTCAGAATCACGTAAGCTGTCCGGAATGTAGAAGAAGTCCCATGTAAACCATAATTCATCGAGTTGGGGCAATGAGTACGGCGTTGGCTAAAGTCTGGACCATAAGCTGATAAGGTCTCTTCCTCCTTCTTTGCCTGCTTGGATTGTGTGCTCATATCATTGCAGAATGCTCGACACAGCCAGAAAATCCTGGAACTGCCTGCCTTCTGAACACTTGTCTGATGATCGCATTCACGGAGCAAGGTACTTTGATAGGCCCCTGAAAGGATTCCCATCATGAGCTCTTCCCGCTCGATATTAGAAGAAGATATGGGCGAGAATGTTTTCTATTCTCTCAGCACTCTCTTTCGTTTTTGTATGCTACAGCCTTTCAGCTTTACCTCCACTCCTTGGGCCTACTCATTGTTTCTGCCAAGCACCCTCGACAGCCTCCATAACAGTCTCTTATCCTGTACAATATTAAGACCTTCGATGGCAACACCATTGGGACTGGAGATGAGCCAGCCCTAGCCTTCTTGACGAACCTTTCAACCTACGGATAGGCCGTGGGACGTATGTGTTAAAGTTTGCTGGAGAAGTTGGAAGAACCAAAGGCTTCCATTGGGCCAAAGTAGGTTCTCGTGTTGTCAGAGTAGGTGTTTCTCAGGTGTTTTGTATGCTCGTCTCTAGTGCCTTCACGTTCGCCAGATTTCCATGGGTTGAAAAAGGCTTTTGTGAAGGCAAAGGATCTTCCATAGAACTTCTGTATGCTTATGCCCGCCCTTTCCTTTTCATCTCTACAGTCTCTCTGCCTTTGACAGGGCTTCAACCATCTTTCTCCGCTCATCTCTGAGGTCATCTAGACGGCTTCATTTCAAACCATTCTATCTCCTTTCGTTCCGCTCTCTTCAGCGGACCTTTGTTTAAGGCCCTCTTACTTTTTGTCGTATATCATAGGATATTCCTTGCTGTCGTCTACTCGAACCTCGACTTACTGCCTGCGCTTCATAGTGGAACATCCAAAGTTATCGACCCCATACTGTATATGCCTCATCATGGAAGATAGTTTTCTCTTCAGCAATTGCCCTCATGGACTTGAGCAGCGTTTTGTCTAGCTCTCATGCCATGGCCCCACCACTCTCTTGGTTTGTTGAGTTTAGGCCACTTCACCTTAGACGTTGCTCCGTCTACTTGGGTTGTGGATAAAGCGTTGCAATCGGTGACACTGGTGTGTTGTAAATCCTGGCCACTATTACCTATGCGCCTCAGTGTGTAATCATCACTGGTGTGATCCAAACCCACTGCTCACTCCTAGGCTGCTGGGATTGCTCACTCCCTGGAGCAGCCTACCTTTGCCTGGTGAATTCTAGACCCTTGGTGGTGTTAAAAATGTCTATGCATGGTACACCAGCTGACCCGGTTGGCGCAATCGTAGTCTGGGGCGAAGCCTAGTCCGTTGATCCATATCATCTCGGCCGTGTGTGATTCTTCGCTCCCCCTCTCCGGATCACCCTGGGAGTCCATTCTTGTCTATCCAGAAATCGTAACAATATAAGTGGTGCGCAAAGGCTGAAGCTAGGGCAGTCAACCCCCCTCCTCCCGCCGGGCTGCCGCCAAAGTTTGCAGGTCTTCCTTGCTGTCACAGCGTTCCTGGTTGTTTCACATAGGCCTAATTCCATGTGGTCTACTGGGAAGTCACAGTACCGCAAGATAATCAAAAACACGCACCTGTGCAGCGCAATGCCTTCGGTAACAGTGAATCCTCAGTCGAGGTCTCCTGCCGCCATTCGGCCCATTATCCTCCGATATGCTATGTGGGAGGACTGTGGCAGCAGCATCCGGATAACGATGCCCACCTCCAGCTGTTCGTTTGGTAAACTGGCTTTGATTGTTTCCAAATCCCGCTGAGAGACCTTGTAGCATCTCCGTCAGATCCCCAGCCCTTCTTTCTGTTGGTTACTCCATCTCGAGAGGAACGTGAGATAGAGACTTTGTCGCATATCCCTCTACAATCCAACCTCTCACTGGGTGGTAGTTTGACCTTCCAGCCCCTCTCCTTGCATCGAGATAATCAGTATATTTTGGGGAATGTCTTGTATTCATCGGGCTATCTTCTATATTCTCCTCCATGGACAGTCAATTCGCAGAGAACACCGACTTGACTGCTTGTGACCAGACTACCAAATTGGTCGCATGTTGGTAATACATCTCAACTGGGGAAGGTCATCTGCTCAATCAGGTCTGAGACCAACGCCAGTCTCGTGCTAGACAGCCCAGAGTCGTGCTGTGTGTGGTCAGCTTTCTTTGGTTTCCAGTATTCGTTCCAGCGCCTTCACGAATGGGAATCATCAACTCTGAACGTTTGGTGTTTGTCCATATTAGATTTGTCCTACAGCAGCTCCTTACAGCGTTACTTCAGAACTTTCAGATCTCGGTGTTGTCGTCCATGTATACGTATCCTTCTACCAGAGAGACCTGACAAATTGATAGAATGACCTGATGAACCCTTTTTCCCACATTTAGTGGGCAGTTCTCAATTCTGTTTTGGCCCATCTTCAGGTTTGTGGAGAAAGGAAAACGGTCATAGGTTGCTGCCGTAGCAAGAACTGTGGTGTCCTGTTTCTCATCTTCCATATATCTCTCCAGGACAGGGACCGTTGGTTCACGCACTCCATCGACAACCGCTCCCTGCTGCACCAGGCCCACTGCTAACACTGAATTTAGGCAGACAAAACTCTGTAAATATATCAATTGACAGGCCGAAACATCGATAAGGATCTCACAGCACAATGCCAGATACAGCGGTTGGTGTGAAATCATATGCTATTCCCATACCAGACTGTATCACACAGAATTCATCACGCCATACCATCAGCTGTCGGTTGGCATGCCCAGAGTTCTGGGTGAGAATGAAGGAAGTATGGCCTACTTTGATGAACATCTCCCCGTGCTCATCAAACTATTTACGATATCATCGGAAGACATGCATGGAACATGATATATCTTTGTTATCCCAATAATTTGTTTATGTCTTAGACACTATGAGGACAAGTCTTGAGCAGGTTTTTTAAAAAATCAGTGTTTTCTACTACAAACTATACTTGGGCTTTACATATGGAGAATTCGCGTTACGGCAAATATTGTGGAGCGCGAAGCGCGAGCTGGAAATTTTTTCAATAATTGACCTGACATGAACAAGATACTACTTGTAGCCCATGGTAGCACTAAAACAAGAGGGAGGTTGGTTGTACCATCCTGACTTTAATACATGCATACAGATGAAAAAATTTCAATGCAGTTCTGCGCTATACCTTATTTCATGCGAAGCGCGAAGGCGAGCTGAACATTTTCATGCAATTTTAAATGTTATCTGAAATTTTCGAGAGCAAAGTAGCGAATTATTCTAAAAGAGGGCTTTGCCCCGGAGCAATAGTGGAAGTCATGGTCGAGTCCAAAAATGTTAACTTGTAGATAGGAGCCGAGATAAGTGTTACAGTATTCATTTTTATTTTTTCAAAAACATCGTGGATTTTTGAGAGGAATACTTATGCCTTCAGTTTTACTTATAGAAGAACTGTCCCTGTATGTTATGCATAATGTCATGTGTCTATATATTGGGTATAGTAAAAGGTGGAGGGTTACATTTGTTGGAGGAAAATTTTTCAACATTTTTTCGCATAGCATGATAACAAAGTTACAGTCATGAAGCTGTACAATGTCTCAAATTGTAAGATAATTTATCAGGCTACATGTGTCCTCTGAAGTTTCAGCTTTTCCTGTCTATAAGTTTTAATACGAAGATAATTTGAGTAGGGTAAGTAGGGAGGGGAGGATCCTACGGTGGAGGATCCTAGCGGTGGAAGCATGTGTTTAAAGCACTCCTCGGCGGATCTGTGCATTATTACAAAAATAAAGAGTAAAATCTAAAAAACACAACGCTGAAAATTTCATCAAAAACGATAAGAAAATAGCAAAGTTATATAATTTTCTTATGTTGTGATTTTTTAAAGGAAACAGTTCTAAATGTGCAACCTGATTTATGTCGACAGCCCCTAATTCTTGTATTTATTGTATGAAATACCAATTATCAAGATTTTCTGCCCCAAGACAATAAAACGGGATTAATCCTGTGGAATGTGCAAGGTCACAAGTGCTTTTGCATATTCAGTAGAGTGATATATTTTCTGTATACGCAAGGATGAAAAATGAGTATAAATAGGATTTCATATAATAAAAATATACAGAAGTAGAGGAGCTGTGACATCATCAGTTTGCTCATTGAATATCAAATATTCATCGAGACATGTCATGCAAGACGCTGCCAAGAATTCATACCTTAAAAAGATGCATAAAACTTTGATTTTTTCATCCGATTTTGATGAAAATTTTCTGTGTTTTGCTGTTTAAATTTTACTTTACTTTACAAAACTTTGATTTCAGCCGGACTCTTCCTTTAAAGCAATATAGAGAATTCCATTTTTGTTTACTTTCTCTTGTTAAGTTAATTTATCCAATCGGTCTTATAGGTTTGAGTGATATATCAAATTCTTGAATTTATCTGTTTTTTAAATTAATGTGAAGTAGATTTTCAAAAGTCATTTTAATCGTTATAACTACAATCCAATTAAAACACTATGCCGCCACGCTTCATAACAGCATTGCAGAATCAAAAAATTGGCAAACAGTGCATTTTATAGCAAATATGTGCTTTTCACAACCCATTTTGTTTGCATATATGTAGACACAAATGATTAGAAAATATTTTTGTAATAAACTTTGTCGAATGTAATTCAAATGTAGACAGGATTTCTGCCAGTTTTAAAAACAATTTTTCTTTCTTTTTTTACACTCTCTGTAGCGCGTTTGAAGAAAATTTTGTTTAACAAAGTTATATTTTTAGAAGCATAGGGCTTAAACACAGCCTAAGTTTATTTTATTTTCGGTTACACCTCGTAATTCGAAGGTTCGTTATTCCGAAGGTTTTATCCCGAAAGTTCGTCATTGCCGAAACACGTAAAATGCTATACTCGATGTTCCGTTTATCCGAAAATAGAAAAGGGTTCCGTTAATCCGAATATTTGTGCGTTTATTCCGAAGGTTCGTCATTCCGAAAACGAAATAGGGTTCCTATTCGAAGGTTCGTCATTCCGAACGAAAATATGGTTCGTTATTCCGAACCCTATTCCGAGGTTCGTTAATACCGAAATGAAATAAAGTTCGGAATTCGAAATAAATAAACTTATTTTAGTAATAAAAACGGTGTTGTAATTCAAAAACAATATGATATTATAAAATAGTCTCAGCGGAGTCACCGTTTGATAAGTTGTGAAACAAATCTCCGAAAATCAAAATTTATAAGCAGAAGCTGTTCAATAATAACACCCTCCCCGAAAAAAATCCCCCTTATCTGGAGGTTATTGACGGGTGACCAACACACAGTTTCCAACATTCTTAATCATTCACTCAGGAGCAAGTTGCTCAGATAATATCAAATCAAGCTTGATCCAGGAAACACTTCTTGATGCAATACATGCTTTCCCCAAAATACCAGTATCATGCTCCACTGAGACTATTATTGCATACATACCTATTGTTTTTGAATACGAACCAGTTTTTGTTACTAAAATAAGTTTTTTCAATTTTCGAAAAACAACCTTATTTCATTTTTTGATTAACGAACTTCGGAATTAGGTTCGGAATGAGGACCTTCGGAATTACGAATCTATTTCGTTTTTCGCGGAATAACGAAAACCTTCGGAATAACGAACCCTATTTTCGTTTCGGAATGACGAACCTTCGGATAAGGAACCTATTTCGTTTCGGAATTGACGAACATTCGAAATTAGAAGCCTCGAAATAATGAACCGGAATAAAGAACCTTCGGAATTACGAAACCTTCGGAATAAACGGGTAATCCCCAAAATTGGGTATGTTAAATCATCTTCCTTACGCATCCAGCTTCAATAAATATATACTACTTTTATACATGTTTGGATTTACGCATTAAGAAACTAGAGGTGTTTGTTTGTGAACAATGTACATTTCTACACCAAAATGTTTGGACATGTACGCATTTGCACCCAAATTTTCATGACACAGACGGCCTATGCATCTTGGGATAATCCGGTGCCCGTGATTATCATCGATTAGAATTGGTTTTCTTTACTTTTTCGCAATTTGATAGTGAAAACATCTGCGCTTTCATTTCTACACGGTGTATTGGGTGTTACATGACTAACGAAAGAGGTGAGAAAATTTTGGATTTTGAATGTCAAGAATAAGTGCATTTTAGACTGCAAAATTATATAATAATGTCATAAAGTGTTTTATATATAACGAAGTTTGTTAATGGGTAGATTTATCTGGATGTATGTACTTGTTCCATTGCATCCGATCTCCTTACCTGCATTCTCCTCCTCGTTCACATGTCCTCTGTGCAGCCATGGGAATTTTTCAATTGTTGTACGTACCTTGAATCAACGGAAGGCTGGTATCCGAGCAGACTTACCCCCTCGCATAATTCGTGAGTTCGCGCATTTACGTAAATTCGCTAAATTATTTTGACATTTGCCTGTGTCTCAACGTTCGTGAGTTCGGTTTTGTACATTTTTGGTCCAGGCGAATGGTCTCGCTGCTCGATGGAGCGGTGCAAAAGGGGTCTTTCTTATTAGCTAAATAGGGGTTTCAGCTTACCACAGTTATAATCCCTCCGATTATACTCATGGAACCTCGCTCTTCTATCCATCTCTCTAATGAGTTCCGATTACACTTTTTATGTTCTAAATGATTTTATCCTGTATATATCCCACCTATACAACTGCAATCCACCCCCCCTTGTCTCTCATGTCTACTTACATTTTCACTTTCAAAACACTCTCATTCTTCCTCCATCTGATATCTCTTGATATTGAATACACCAATATTGATCTGCACAACCAATTTATGTAAGTTTAAAAGTTAAATTATTTCACATGACGTTTGTTTAAGTACACCAATAATTGCAAAAAAAATACGTAGAAAATAGGTATAAACTACGTACATGATTTTCTAATTTTAAAAAAAATAGCCTATCGATATAAAGCTAATATCAGGTTGATTTGAGCGAGTTTGTAACTAGACAAATCACAAAATCATATCCTTATATAGGAGCTTTGTTGTCTGTGCCAGCACATCATGGAGGATGAATCAAAAATCTTATATAATAGGCCTTCACCCAGACATTGCAAGACCAATACGTAGTGATGTTATTTCATTTAAGACAGGAACGTTAGCATTTTCAAAAATGTTTTTAATATTGACGAATAAAAATAATCTATCTATCTATCTACTATCTAGCATGCGCGTATTCGGGGGGGGGCTTTTAACGGCCCAAGCCCCGGTGGGCGCGCAGGGGGGGGGCGCCGAAAAGAAGGAGAAAGGGGAAGAAAGGGAGAGGGAAAAAAAAGAAAGAAGAAAAAAGAGAAAAAGAGAAGGAAAAGGGGAAAGAGGAAGGAAGAAAAGAAGAGCAGGAGAAGAGAAGGGGGAGGGAAAGGGGGAGGGGGCGCCCTTAAACAAAATTTAGGGGGGCGCCAAATTGACAGTAAACTAAAGGGGCGCCAAAATTGACCTTAAACTTATTAGGGGCGCCAAAAATCGACATTAAAACTAGGGGCGCCAATCGAATTAAACTACCGGGGCGTCAATTGAGCTTAACGTAGAGTGGGGGCGCCAAATTGACCTGAAGCGGAGGGTCGCTAAATGATTTAAACTTAGGGGCGCCGGATCGCCCTTGAACTAAGCTAAGGGCGGTCCAAATGAATTAAATTTAGGGGGGTGCGCCGACTCGACTTAAACTAAGGGCTCCCAAATTGAGCTTAAACATAGGGGCGCCAAATTGACCGGCAACATAGGTGGGGCGCCAAATCTACTTAAACTTAGGGTCCGCCAAATTGAGCCTTTAAAATAGAGGGGCGCCGAATCGACCTTAGATTTTAGGAGGGGGTGCCAAATCTTACGACGCTAAATTTAGGGGGCGCCAAAATGAGCTTAGTGTGGGCGCCAAGTTGACCGAAACTTAGGTGGGGGCGCAAATTGACCTGAAGCTGAGGGGTCCCAAATTGACCTGAAACATAGGTGGGGCGCCAAATCGACCTTAACCAGGCGCCAAACTTAGGGCCTATATCGACCTTATATTTAGGGGAGCGCCAAATTCGAACTTAGGGGCACAAAATAGAACATAAATAGGGGCCGCCAAATCGAACTTAAACTTAAAGGGGTGCCAAATCGACTAAAACCAGGGGCGCCTAAATCGACTTACACTTAGCTGCGCTAAATTTTCGAGGGGCGCCAAAATGAGCTTAAGTGGGGGCGCCAAATTGATCCGAAACTTAAGGTGAGGGCGCCAAATTGACCTGAACGCCTGAAGGGGTGCCAAATTGACCTGAAACATAGGTGGGCCCAAAATCGACCAGTTAAACCCAAGGGCGCCAAACTATTAGGGGCGCTATATCGACCCTTATATTTGGGGCCCCGGGGCCCAAAATTCGAACCCCTTTTAAGGGGCACAAAATAGAACATAAAATAGGGGCGCCAATCGAACTTAACTAAAGGGGTGCCAAATCGACGCTTAACCAGGGGCGCCAAATAGCCTTAAACTAGCTGCGCTAAATTCGAGGGGCGGCCAAAATGAGCTTAAGGTGGGGGCGGCCAAATTGATCCGAAACTTAGGTGAGGGCGCCAAATGATCCGAAACTAGGTGAGGGCGCCAAATGACGCTGAAGCTGAGGGGTGCTCTAATTGACCTACATAGGTGGGCGCAATCCGACCTTAACTTATGGGATTCCTAACCATCAAAAATTTGAATTTATTTCATTTCACATTACATTTGTTTTTGCATTTCAAATGACCGAAACTTAAGAAGACGCCGAATTGACATGAAAGTTTAAGAGGGTGCCCAAAATTGATCTTAAAATTAGGGGGCGCTAAATTAAGATTAAACCTAGGGCGCCAAAATGATCTGAAACTTAAGGGGGCCCCGAATTGAACTGAGACTTAGTAGGGGCGACGATTTGAACCTGAAAAAAAGTTAAGGGCGCCAAATTGATCTTAAACCTAGAGACGCCAGATTGAGCTCAAATGTAGGGGCACCAAATTTATCTTAACTTATAGGGGCTCCACATATCCTAGAACTTGTGATAGTGTGCGGAATTGCCTGAAACTACGGGGCACAAATTGCAATTTTTAAAATATGGTAAGATGAAGCAAAAATTTTAAATTCATGCCTCCTGGCCTGTATTTACATTTGCAAAAAATTTTCGCTCGTCTTGCCGCGCTCGATCATTTTTTCCCAATGTGGTATTACATTGTGTTCCGAGGAACGCATGAAATGTCATGTTTCTAATCAATTCGAATGCATCAGAATCATGCTCGCGCTTCGCGCTCACTTTTTTTTCCTCTTGAGAGATTTACATTAATGGGATACCATCAATACATTTATACAATTTTTTTTAAATTACAGCATTACTTTTTTGCATTTCGATATTGACTGAAACTAGGGGCAACCAAATTGATTTAAACAAGGGACAATCAAATTGACCTAAAATATACATGTATGGCGCCAAATTGAGCTTAAACTTAGGGGTGCCATATTAATCCTAAACTTTAGGGAGGGAAGCAGGATTATATGTATACGTCTTGTCGAATGAGAGAGAAGTCCGGAGATCAAAGATCCGAGTAATGACAAATATAAAAAACTCAAAATTTTGAAGGAAATTTTTTTTATTTTTCTGGTTCTACCATGCTTCATCTTTGCTCTGTAAAAAAAAATGATGAAAATGATACGGGAAAGTGGGTAAAAGCAGTTTTTCGGCGAGTGTTTTTTTCGGTCATAATTTTTTTTTTTTTCCGGACATACAAGCGCACGTCCACGCTCATTTCCCCTCTCCGTTTAGCTTCCGCCCTTAGCAACGCTGGCTTTGGTTGTTGGACGTTCACGGTCATGTGTTGTGTGATTTCTATTGGCTTTTTGTTTTCGTTTTTTGAGCGATAGCGAAACTAAACTCTCTTTAAGCTACAACTCAGCTGTGCGATGCACACAACCTGCTGTGAATAAAGCTGTTCATCGGGATAGCGAGCACGCAAACGAAATGTCAAAATCTAACAATCGGGTGGGGGGGGGTTTATGTGGGGAAAAGCTACTTATTGCATTGACTAGCTATCTGGATCCAATGAATGTTAATTTCCAAGCATTTTATTTAGGGGCGCGATATCTGTTGTCCTGATGGGAATTAAACCTCCCTATAAACAAATTTGGTTCATCAGGGAAACATAAGAGCACACTAGAGGTGACGTGATCATAATACTTCTGATACAAGTATTAGGTAAAGTCTTAGACGCGTAAGAGATGCTAATTAAAATTGAAAAAAAAATATGGTTTTAAAATTGGTTGATATTTGCATATGTGGAAACCATGAGCTAAAGGGGGGGGGGAGTGCAAATCAATCTAGTTTATAATACTGCGGCCTGGTGATCTCACTTTGGGAACTACTTTGAAACAACTTTAGAGACGGCTTAGAACAGTTTGAGGACGAGTTGTTGAGACGTCCGCGGAGACGTCTCCGCGAGGTGAGATAGCACGCCATACTACTAGCAAATTTCTGCAGTTTTTTTTTACAAAGTAAATGTGTTTAAGAAAGTAGCGTTTTTACTAAACACACGAAACAAAATACGATTTAACCTTAAAATAATTCATTTCTAAATTATTAATATCTCTTATTACTGGTAACAAGTTTGATCAAATAAAAGACGAGATCTGAGCAAATCATTAGTTTTATTTTCATTGTCTTAAGCTAACCTAGCCACTCATAACGTGATCAGAGAAATTCTAAATACATCGGTGAGGCGCAAATATTTATTAAAAACATTTTTGGGCATATCTCTTATCATATACTTCTTCAAAGAATATAAAAGCAAAATGCATAAGCCCTGTACAAAATAATTTAGTTATAGACATTATTAGTTTAAAAAATTTCCACAGAAGTTCAGATCAAAAATGGACTCGCTTTATTATGAGTAAGAGTACCGCGATTGACATTCATAAGACGCACGCAAACATCGGAATAAAACCCCTAAAAGGTTTAAAATAGTTTATTTCTAACTAATTTAGAGCGCAGGATTGGTAAACACTTTTCTTAAAGAGCGGACTTTTTCTTTAAACCAATAGAAAGAGCATGACGTTTTTCTTTATTGACGAAGATATCAAAACAACTAACCAAATTCAGCTTCTTTTTTTTGGGAAAGATTGAACATCGCCGTTATGCGCTTGCTCGATCATGCGTGAACGGGGACCGATATGTCTCTGTATACTGAATGCAGCTCCTCATTGGTCAATCATTTCAACACTTTGTAAACAAGGTGGTTCTAGGGCATTTCGGTGAGTACAGCGGTGACAGAGTGTTCTTATTTTTCTGGCGCGGGGTACAAAGGAAGTCAAACTTCGCAGACGTTTTCTCTTGATTTTGATTTCAAGAGCAAATTCTCCTCGCGTTCAGAGGCTAATATCTCCACCTTTCTATTTACTCTTACAGTCGGGTTTATATACAAATTCAAGGCATGAATCAGGGATCAATATATCAAAATAAATGATTTCAAAAATTGCGATAGTCTTCTCCTTTCGACGGACGCATCACAATATAGTAGAAATACATTATAAATTCATCTTTCTTACATGTAAACTTACTGGGGAACACTCGTTGCTGGCAACAATTGGTCTTAAATTATGGAGGCCAAATTGGTCCTAAACTTTCTGGTCTCTATACATATAAAATTTTCGCGTCGCGCTTCGCACCACATGCATTTTTCCAAAAGAGTTTATCACATTGTGTTCCTGAGGAACGCAAAAGTCCCGCTTTAGATCATTCCGATACATCAATTTCCTCTCGCGCTTCGCGCTCGCCTATTTTTTTTTCCTTGTAACCAGTTATAAGGATATGACCGCAAAACAATTAATTTACATTGGTTCGATTACACATTACTGATGGTCAAATTTCGAAAAATTGTATGGCTTGCTTTCAAATCGTTTGATGGACAAATGACAATTTCCATTCATATGATATTCTGATGAGGAGCTAAACAAAATTGGAACACCCTAGTTTTCAAAAAATGCTTTTCTTGGGGTTTTGGGGTTAAAAAAAAAGAAAAGAAGAAAAGAAAAAAAAAAAAAAAATCGCGCTTCGCGCTTCGGTATTAAAATTATTAGTATATATTTATACATATAATGTTTTTTCTTTAGAAAAATTACAACTTTGATAATTCTTCTTAAAATCCTTCAACGTGGATTTAGCCAATAGCCTATGTTTGCTCGGAGGGGGGGGGCGCCATATTTTGAAAAAGTACACAGGGGCGCCAAAATCACGGGCTTCGGGCACCCCGGGTGCAAAATCCTGGATACGCGCCTGGTTAGGCCTACTCTGCCCTCATCTATTTGATGTAGGTCACAAGGGTGCTATTGTCAGAACAAATATAATCCTGGTGTGACTAATATTTCATGAATCTTCTCTATTGTCAACATTCGAAAGCATTGATGTAGATGCTGAAGTTCGGGTGGCCAGAGGCCCTGACAAAAGAATCATCAAATTCCATACAGACCTCAGCACAGATGTTAGCATCCATTGATATGTTATGGAAATTTTGGTCTTGAATATGGGTTTGAAAGGAAAGCTGGCCGTTGGCAAATCACCAATTTCATGTCATCTTTTATGTTGAACTTAAAGAATAAGAGAAACGAAATAGGGAGACCGGGGACAAATGTAACACGGGGCAATTGTAACAGGGGCTTCCATTCCTAGCAGAAACACGGCTATAAACTTAAGATTGTAGAGGCATGCGCCATTGCATCGCTCACACATGCTGTATGAGTGTTAACAATTAACGGTTCGTTGTGGAACTTTCCCTACAGCAGAAAACGTTTTTTTGAGCAGTAAAGTAATATTTCACATTACCCATTGTTTTCTTCGGAAAAAATATGTAGATCAGCTACGGCTGTCATTTTTATATTATTTAAGAAATTATGTTCTTAGGCATATTTCGCTCACGTTTCAACGATGAATACTTAAGCTAAGATAGAAAAAAAAATCTCTCCAAATTGGTCGCCTCTGTCAGGGGCATTTGTAACAAGCTGTTACAATAGCACCTGAAGGACTGTTTCTGATAAAAATCAGTAACTCCCGTAGGAGGGGCTGAGCGCAAGGGCGGGGGGGGGGTGGGGGCTGAACAGGCTAAAATCACAAATGTATGGTCGGTGTCCGTTTTTGTACATGTTTTCCTGACTGGAGGGGGCCGAAAGTTGGGTGGAAGGGGGCTTAGAAATGAGAATTGCGTAACGTTGAACGTATCCGTCAATCATTTATGTTTCATTTACAAGGAAAAACTGTCCTATTTAAAGTTCGACATGAGAATAAATTACTTTGAACATATCTGCCCAATACGTTTTGTTGAAAAAGGCAAAGAAATATTGATTAAGTCCGAAAAAAAGGTGCTTTAGTTTGTTTATCATTGTTTTCATTGTAATAGAGCCCCTCAAGTTTTTTTTTTTTTTTTTTTTTTTTTTTTTTTTTTAAATTTAATAATTTATATCACTTATAGAACCGAAAAAGTACAATAATGAAAATAGTGAACATTAGGTCATTTAATGCCCAAAATGTTAATAGGAGTAGTCTCGTCGATAAGCTCAAGCATCAAGACTCTAACTTTGAATGATTGTCATTATTATCATAGATTACAAAAACAAAAGTACTGTCCATAATCTTAAAGCTCAGACATGAAAGAATTAAATAACTTGAACATATCTGTCCAATACGTTTTGAAATATTGAATTATTGATTTGTCCGAAAAGAAAAGTGTCCTTTTAAGTTTTTTTATCATTTGTTCATTGCAATCAGAGCCTCAGTTTTCTTTTTATTCTGTTGTTTTAATAATTTATATACTTTACTAGAGAACTTCAGAGCTTCATAAGTTTGAATGTAATAAGTCAATTATAGTGCTTTTCTACAATACAAAAAGGTAACCTTATCTATGAGCTCAAACATTGAAGAATTAGACATTAGATAACTGTGAACATATAATTTCATTTGGAGAGGAGGAGGAAGAGAGAGGGGAAGGGCAGATAGGAAAGTAAAAAGGTAAAATGGAGTGAAAGAAGAAAAAAGAAAGACAGAAAAGAAAAGAAAGAGGAGAGGAGGAGAGAGAGAGATGACAGCCCCATAAAAGATAAAATATATTTTCAATATGATACTGAAAATATATGTCCAATTACATTTTGTTAACAAGGCAAAGAAATATTGATTTTGCCAGAAAAAAAGTGGCGTAAATTTTTAAGATTGATATTACACAAACAAAAAACCAAAAAAACAACTGTCATTTTTTACTTCTTTTTTTACTTCAGATATGTACAGCATTATTTGGAGAATGTGTTAAAGTCAAAAGCGTATTCCTAATATAAATATCTTATACCAGTTGTCGTTTAAAAGATATATTGGGTAGGTACAAAGTAAGATAAAGAACCAAATTAGAATTGAATGAAGGTTCTATAGTTCTAAGTTAAAGGGTGAACCACAAACGCTAAAAAAATATATATATATTTCTTTTGCCCCATATCATGACTATAACAAGTGGAAAATACAATATAAATGAGTCCAAGCATTGTAATGTTTTTATCAAAATAAAGCTTATGTGGTTAAATCTGGATCCTGTCAAGTGCATAGCTTTTGATAAGAAAACAAAATGTTATAATTTCCATGTGGTACAATTGCCCCGGACGGTCTGTTACAATTGCCCCTGAACACGGGGCATTGTAACAACGTCGACCTCTTGTTTGAAATGGTAATGGCTTAAAATGACTTGTTGTACTTAGCCCAAACTATTCATATGTCTATAGCTAAGTATGCATATTTCATTTTATTTTAGTTTTAGCAAGTATTTAGCTTTATAAAGTTGATAGGTCCATTTGGAAAAAAAACTGTTACAAATTGTCCCCGGTCTCCCCTAACCCGGCGGATTTGAAGACCTATTTTCTTTGCTTTCTCAAAAATATCTAAAATGCTGAAACATCGAACCTATGAAGCTTGCAAATTCTCGAACCTTTACAGAGCCTGATTCAAAAGAAGAATCACCTTTGCGCGCCAATGCGCATACGAATGCCAATGTACGAGTTGACACCACCTATCCACGAATGGTACGGGCGGCGCTTTGTTTTACATTTCTGTTCGTTTTGGTAGGGCATTTCGCCAATTAGTACAACTATTTTTTTTTTAAGATCAGCGAGATTAAAAAGTCAATCAAATCGAGTTGTATCACATTTGTTATTATACCTAATATATAAATATTTTGCCCGAAGGCATACGTATTTGTTCTCAGTTAAGATCCCAACAGAAGGTCAGCAGTCCTTCAATAAAAGGGGCATTTTCCATATACAACAGCAAAGACATCAATGCGTAACGTATTTTTCAACAAAAAAATGTGCAGTAAATTTTATAATTTGTGGTAGTATTTATGTTGTTTACTAATACAAACTTGAAGTTTAGGTTCTAATGAATACGTGGCCCCATGGAAAACTAATGAACAATACTTGGCCTAATGTACTAAAGTTGGTTATAAAAAGTCATAATTTCATACAAATTTTACGTGTTTATAGGGAAGCGCACGCACAGCCCGCGCGTAATTCTCTCAGGCAAATGTCCACAAAGTTTATATTATGCTACGAAATTTCAGAACCACTTACCGATATCTTGAATGTATCCTTCCAGCACGCAGAATTTCCTCACCAGTGGAGTATGTGAAGTCGCCCCAATTCTAATGTCATCAGCGACCCTCCGTAATCTTCGACCAATAGCACTTACCAGTTACCTTTCGAAATTGCGGGAATCTTTCCATTACGAAGTGGTTACTACAGGATATTTCAATAAAATTGATGTAGAATCAGTATGGAAACTGGAAAGGACTTTCAAAAAATCATTATCTCATAAAGTTCTAATTCACCATGTACTGAAAATGCTGAAAATCAAAGTCAGTTCTCTACCAGTGTACTCACAGATTATTCTAAGCATTTGATCGAATAGATCGCTTGAATCGTAAACTAATTACTCTAAAAAAGTAACGCCCAAGTCCTTGTAGATTTGGATATTGAGTTTTCCTTGGAGAATCGGGCACGCAATGGAACCATATCTGCTAGTTGCAGTATACATGCAGTTGTTTCCTCAGGGACGAAAACTAAGGGCCAATTCTTTCCTAATAAGAGTAATGATACATGTCGGACTGTGCTTACCCTTATTAAAGCAGAGGGGCGAACGAATTTGAAAGTGGGGGGTCACGAATGGAAAGGGGCATTTTTTTGAAAAAAAGGGCACTTGGAGACCAGAGGCTTAGAGGAAAGTATTTAGATAAGTAGAGGTGCGCAAGAAAATTTGGGCCTTAATTTTGCTTTTAAATTTTAATGCTCTTGTATTTTATTGATGAAGACAAAAGAAGCGCCAACAACGCCGAAAATTTGAGATATTGTGCATTAAGACCCTATTGTAGTATCCGGAGCGCGAAGCGAGAGCTGACTTTTTAGTAAAATTTGAGTTAACTGTACATTATATAACCTATTAGTATGTGCGAGCGCGAAGCGCGGCCGAAAAATTTTGAGCTCGAAATTGGAGATAATTGTGTATCATAATGACGCGCTATTAAACATCCACGATCGCGAAATGCTCAAGATGAAAATTATAGCTTAATTGGAGTTTATTTGCATGTGTTTGATCCTATTTAATATCTGGCGAGCGCGAGCGTGAGCCGAAAATTTGGGTTTTAATAGACACTAATATTAAGTAACAAGGGGTCTTTTTTTGTATTAAATTGCCCCTTTTTAGTAATAAAAGTGGCCCGCTTTTTAGTATAAAAATGGGCATTTTTATTTTAGCTAAGAAAAGGGGCACTTTTTTAAGGTCATGAAAGGGGCACTTTTAGCGGTGGAGTGAAAAAGTGGGGGGTCACACGTGCACCCTCCCCCCCCCTGCCCCCCTGGTTCCCGCCGCTCTGATTACAAGGTATGTTGATTGACTTGATATTCGTTGAAAGGCCGTAAACATATCTGAAACAACATCTATGCAGAATGAAATCGAAAAAGTTTGTAATGTAACATGGTTAACTAATGTGCTTCTCAAATCCACTAATGTGCAACGATGACTGTTTCATTCATGAAAGACCACCCGTACAAGCAAATGTTACCTTTGATGTATAGGGCAATGATTCCTAAAATTGTCTCTGAAGCAAAAAATCTTGTATCATTGTAAGAAACGACGCTTGAAATGGGATGCCCCATGTCACTGATTTGGGTAAAAAAAAGAAAGGGGCCAACAGGAAGTTGTATATATGTTACGTTGCCTGAGAAGTTTAATTCTCCCCATATGTTGATTTGTTAACCGTCTGCTAGAGTGTAACCCCACTGCTAGAGTTAAACCGCCCCCCTAAAGTGACTGATAAGTGTCAGGTATTTTTAGAATGAATGAACTTTTCATCTCGTTGCAGACACGGGCAATGATGCGGCATTTGCTGATCTTCGCAAAAATCTGCTAAATATCCACAAAATCTTGTATATTTTATGTGTACCTTTCATAACATTTTAAATTAACACTATCTGAAAGTATCAGAGAAAATAGAACTCATTTACTATCTTAAACAACAGATATAGCTGCTTGTAGCATTTGCAATCACAAATCGTCCACTCGAACCAGGAAGCTGTTACGGCTAGCTACCGCTTCTCAGCCGACTGCGCCCGCTACACATTCGCTGTTGATCGCCTTGACGTGCAGTTGTCGCTTGAACTTGTTTTGTGCCCTAGGCCTGTAAATCAAATCAAGGTACTATCAGATATAATTCGTTTTTCTGTTTTGAAAACGGAAAAAGCAAAAACGGAATATTGAGCAAAAAAATCAAGGTACTATCAGATAATTCGTTTTTCTGTTTTGAAAACGAAAAAAGCAAAGGAATATTGAGCAAAAACTGTTTCGGATTTGATGAAAAATAACAGAAAAAACAGAAAAATGAAATATGTAAAATCAGAAAATTGAAAAACGAACCGTTTTTTCGTTTTTCAGTCTTTTAATATTTCGTTTTTCTATTTTGTTGTGTTGAAAATCAAAACACCTGAACTCGTTTAATATTTTGTTTTTTCGTTTTTCCGTTTTCGTTCTGATAAAAGGAAACGAAATATTGAATTCGTTTCCTTTTTCCGTTTTATCCTTTTGCGATCACGAAACGAATATTGACGACTGCCCTCTACGTTAGTTTGTGCACAATGGGAGGAGCCAGAACAGAGACATTCCAAAGGGAAGAGAGGATACTCGTATACGAGCAATGTAACGCTCTAAATTCATTATGACTGTATTCAACATTATGCAGCTAATGAGCGCTTTGCGGAATGTGCGTCCCTTGCGCCCCCGCCCTTATCCGCTACTGCAGACCTGGGGGAGGGGGCAGTGGCAAATTAGAAGGGGACCAAAACTATTTCAGACTTTGGCAGACCCGATATTTTTTTCCCGACGTCACGCCAGACCGTGCGAGCAAAAAGCTACATCAATTTTGTACTCGTCACGTTTACCAAGCGATTTAGGGGGGGTCGAGCCCCCGTTCCAAAAAAAAAAGAAAGAAAAAAAAAGAAGTTCCTTGATCTGGGGCCTTTGGGCCTCTCTCCCTTGGCATTTATTTCTGTTATGCCTTTTAAACAGGCGCGTATCCATGATTTCGCACCCTGGGGCCAGACGTGATTTTGGTGCCCCTGTTACTTTTTTTTAAATGGCGCCCCCCCCCTCTCCAGGCAAACATAGGCCTACGCCTTAAATGGCATTTTGAAGGATTTCAGAGAAGCATTTATCTGAAACCCCTTTGAAAGTTAAATACTTTTGGGGGATTTAATTAAGCCTACATGAAAACAAAACATTTAAAGCCCTTTAAATTCACGTTGGTCGAGCGATAAGGGGGGGGTGGTAGACATGCTTTTGTTAGGCCATCGGCAATCCAAAAGCTCATCACTTATAGAGGTAGGGGTAAGGCATTACTGGGTTGGTCATCGATTATGCATCTTAAACACGCGCGTATTCTGGGGGGGGGCTTTTGGTGCCCGGGCGCAGGGGGGCGTCGAAAAGAGGGGGGAAAAGGGGGAGAAAAAGGAAGAAGAAAAGAAAGAAGAAAAAAGGAGGGGGAAAAAAGAGAAAAGAAAGAGGGAAAATGGAAGGAAAAAAAGGAAAAAGATGGGGGGAATAGGCAAAAGATAAAGGGGCGCAAAATTTAACTTAAACTTGGGGCGCCATTTGGGCGCCGATTCGATCTGAATTTAAAGGGGCGCCAAATCATGGATACGCGCTTGTTTAAAAGCAAATACCCATGGAGCAAGTAGGGTGGACCTGACATGTCGAGATATAAAAAGTAGTCCTTTCTAGGATGGTTGTATGGACCCTAACCAACATCGCTTAGGCTGACTATCTCAGATCAGCTGCAGGAGGGTCCCTACATTGGGGGCGTCCAAAATAGCCGCCCCTTTTACAAAATTAGTATTCTGAACAAAAATGGTTAAAGCAAAGTTTCAAATACATTGAGTTTGGTATCAAATTAAGGATAATAAAATTTCCTACAATTTGGTACTATTTTCAATAAACTTATATTCAGCAAAGGTAAAATTTTGAGCATTAAACTTGATTTTCTCATTTTAGAAAAAAAATTAATTTGTATCTATTTATTGTTTTTCCTCGTGTAATAATCATGACAAGACCTGAACGCGAAACTTTTCAGAAATGTGCCCCAACGTATGAACAAGAGTATGTGAAAAAGACAAAGTAATACCCTTTTCCAATAAAAAGATATAACGCTATAAAGTTACGACTGCAATATAGGGATAAACAACTTTTTGCCCCATTTATGTGGATAATACATACATACATGTGTAATACCCTATTACAGTGCGCGCATGTTGTATTGCACGGCGAGATCCAACCATTTTCATTACATGAATATGCAAGTTTCCATAAAGTTAATAAAGAATGGACTTCTCGACCAATCTGTTGTGAAGGGGGATGGATGGGGGGGGGTCATGAAGACGGGACCAATTTTGGGGTGGCAGATGGCCGCGGAGCCAGGGGTGGGGCTGGGGCTGCACCCCCCCCCCACTTTTGTCAGTAAACGTGTACAAAAACGCGAAAATGGCCAAAGATTTGTGATTATTAGCCTGTTCAGACCCCCCCCCCCATTCGGCTCAGCCCCTCCATTTTAAAAAACGCTCCCCGGCCCCTGCCCCTCCCCAATACGTGTTCCTGGATGGATGTGCATTTTTAATATAGAAGTTTTTCTTACAGGCTGTGATCAAAACAGATTTTGGATTAAAAATTAAGACTTCAAACCAGAGCAAAATGTTGTTGCTGAAGCTAAATTATAATAATAATGAGAAGAAAATCCAACCTTTATGACCAACGTGTATTTTGCATACATTTACAACGTATCTTTTTGGTGTCCGATAGTAGGATAATCGTTGGTTTTGTGAATGGCTTATATGGAATGGTTGTATAGACCCAAACCAATATTCTTCGGATTGTTCGATAGGCCAGCTGAAGGAGGGTGCCTACAAGCGAAACTGGGAGGGACAGGTTGTACAGTGCAACCCACTTTTTCAGGCATCACAACATGACAAATGTGCCTCTTTCAATAGTAATATATCGTGCCCCCTTTTTCAAATTAATAGTGCTTCTTTTTTTTTCTAAACAAACCTGTGAAATTCTAAAAATCTAATAATCTAAAAAAAGGGCATTTTTTGATATATTTTCAAACCCAAATATTATTATATTTAAAGAAAGATCAACAATGTATAATAATATTAATAATAATAATAATAGTAATAATAATAATAAATAATAATAATAATAATAATAGTGGCTACTTTTACAGTGCACAGGGCCGCTTTTCGGCGCTCATGGCGCTTAAAACCCTAAATTAGATAATATACTCTTATTTCCTCAGACTGTTAAGTATACAGTGTGTTCCTAAAAAAAAGAGGACCGAAGTTCAAAGGTCAGTCATTCCAAAAGTATATGGTTTATTCTTGTGATTTGTTTACTAAAATATTAACTCATCACACTTTAATTTGAGACATTGCTGACGTCCAAAGTGTAATGGGTCACAGGATTAGGGTCTTTTGAAGGTGATAGGTACAAAACCCGTTTTTTCCAAGTTTGTGGTTTTTCGGGTATGAAACAAACCTTTCTTAAAGTAATTGGTGTCATTGGATCTCTTTCAGCAAGTTTCAATGAAATGTCATCTTCTTTGCTAAAGTGGATTTCTCACTGGTAATGAGATGCGTTCTTAATTATGAGTCTCTGGAGTCTCGGAGAGGTCACTGCGACGGATCCTGAGTCTCCAGGAAGTCGCGAGAAAACCAAACAAATGTCAAACATGTTCAATATTTTAGTAGACTTCTTTCAGACGCAAGCAAGTCTCTGTGACGTCTCTGTGGGTTGCCGCGACGTCCCCTAAATATGCACGAAAGTATCACGACTTCTCAGAAACTTTGTCGGAACTTGCTAGCGATTAAAAGAAATCGAACAGGTTTGACAATTTTTTCAGACTTTTGTTCGATTTACCCACGACTCCCTGAAGTCTCAGGAGACGTCACCACGACGTCACCACGACTCCAGAGGCCCATAATAGTGAACCCATCTCATTGCCAGTGGTCCTTTGGAAAATGAGATTGAGTTTCATTGAAACCTTGTGTGAAAAATACCCCAAAACGATGAACCAAAAACTAACAAAAATTTATTTCGTACCCCAAAAACCAAAAACTTGGAAAAACGCGTTTTGTACCTATCACCTTCAAAAGACCCTAACTCTGTGACCCATTACACCTTGGACGTCATCAATGTCTCAAATTAAAGCTGATGAGTTACTTAATATTTTTGTAACAAATCACAAGAATAACCATATACTTTTGGAATGACTGACCTTTGAACTTCGATCCTCTTTTTTTAGAAACGCACTGTATAGTGCTAATTAGTGTTTGTCTGAGGTAAGCCTACATCAACATAGGATAAGTATGCCCCAAAGCAATCATACAACAGGTCTGATGTATAAATGTGAAAAAAAGCTCATCCATATGTTCGTTGTATAAAAGCAATATAATTATTCACGGTACTTTTTAAACCCATGTCGAGGCCTTGACTTGTTGTTTCTATGTTCAGAATAAATATAAGAATAAAAATAAAAACAAATAAATTTCAAAGTAAATTTCCATTATTTTATACTGAAAAGACACGATACATAAGTACATATACTAGAATATCTAACTGCCGCCCCAAAGTGGGCCCTGTTTGTAGATCACCTCAACATGTTGACTGATTAATCCATCATAATGATAATATTAGGTTATTAGATTTACCCTTATAATATAAATTTATAATCCAAAATCTGTTTAATCACAGCCTGTAAGAAAAACTTCTATTGTCAGGTACATGTACTGGGGGAGGGGAAAATTGGGGGGGGCTGAACAAGTTAAAAATCGCCAGGCAGCCCTATGGCCATTTTTTTTTTGCGTTTGTACACTTTTACTGACAAAAGTGGGGGCTGCAGGTCCCCGCCCCATCCCCGGCTCCGCGTAACCTGGGGGTACGTGGTTTTCTGTATAAATAGGCAAAAAACACATTTTTGATAACTCTGTTAAACTCATATGGTTTTTTTATTTATTCGTTGGATGTGAATTATCTGTACCGCTTGTTTATTTTTACTCAAATTAACTATGTCCAATAATGTAGGCTACTGTTCATGTGTTTGGATAATAATGTGCAGGGCCTTTATGTATATTATTCAGTGCACACATAAACAAACTTAAATTCAATTCTCCATCGTCCTTACTAATGCTATATTCATCTCTTATCCTACCTATTTGAATTATGGCATTCTTCTATGGGGCAATACTCACCAAACCCAATTAGAACGATTACTTTATTACAGAAAAAATCCCTCGTATTATTTACAATTCTGCTGCACTTTCACATACAGACCCGCTTTTTTCTGAAATAGACTGTTCAAGATAAATGACTTGTATCTTTTTCATTTAGGACAATTCATGTATAATTATAAAATAATACTCTTCCAATGTATTTGACGCAATGTTCCCCCTCAATCAATCTTTTCATCATTACCCTACTCGACGGTCTATGAATTTCACCTACCACTTTTCAGGACCCTGCTTGCAAAAAGACATTTAAATATGTTGGTCCTAAATTTTGGAACTCTTTACCAGACGATATTAATAACAAACCATCTCTGAATCTCTGAAAAAAAACTAAAATCATATCTTCTCAAATCTTACAATATAATTTAACATTGATAAGTAAACTCATCTCAAACGGTCTTCATCACCCTAAATTTAGTGTTGCATTTTCCTTTAATTTTCTTTCCTCGCTAAAAAATAAAGAACCTACTTTGTATTCATTAACTTTTTAGTTTTGAAGTCCTGCTGTTTTTGCTCATTTCCCCATTTTCTTTTCTGTTCCCGCTTTGTTGATCGTTTGTTCCTTTTCTTCTCGTGTGTACCCTTTTCTAGTGTTTGTCTCGTGTTTCTTGTCTTCGTATATAGGCGCAACTTACAACTCATAGGAATTTTCCCATTCGGGGGGATCCACATTCTACAAGCCTTGCTTTTTAGTGGATTCCCCCCCCCCCCCCCATTTCCACAGAATTACGTAATTTCATTATAATGATTATGTTAAGTGATTTATTTAATTCTGATTATTAAGAAAAAACAATATATGTTGTGTATATACAAATGCGTATATGTATGTTACATTACAACAATATTTGTATATTATATGTTTTCTGTTGAAATGAATAAATTCAACCTGAATCTGAATCTGAATCTGAAGTGACAAGTGCAATATGAGTTGCTCCATCTCACTTAGTATAAACAGCGCACATGTGGAAGAAGATGGAGAACACATGAAGTGACAAGTGCAATATCACGGTATGAATTATGAGTTACTCCGAACTAAGTTTAAACGGCGCACAAGTGGAAGAAAATGGAGAACACATCAAGTGATAAGTGCAATATGAGTTACTCTGAACTATTAAGTATAAACGGCGCACATGTGGAAGAAAAATGGAGAACACGTACTAGAACTGACAAGTGCAATGTTACTCTGAACTACTAAGTATAAACGGCGCCACATGTGGAAGAAGATGGAAACACAATCATGGATGACAAGTGCAATATAAGTATGAGTTATGAGTTACTTCTAGTATAAACGCGCACATGTGGAAGAAAATGGAGAACACACGAAGTGACAAGTGCAATATGAGTTACTCCCAACTACTTAGTATAAACGGCGCACAGTTGAAGAAGATGGAGAACACAGTCATGAAGTGACAAGTGCAATATCAGTTACTTCAAACTACTTAGTATAAACGTTGCACATGATTGTGGAAGAAGATGGAGAACACATGAAGTGACAAGTGCAATATGAGTTACTCCAAACTACCTAGTATCAGCGTTGCCAGCCGTACGATAATTATCGTATTTGTACGATAATTTTACCCTCTGTACGATGTACGATCAATAATTGCAAAAAATGGCAAATGTACGATAATTTTACATATTTCATCAGATAACACTAGTCTATAGACAAAATCAGTGAAAAACCACAAAAAGCCTTAAAGTTCTGGGGCTCCGCCCCAGACCCCTACCCAGTATGATTATGGAAGAGTCCCTGATCCGCAATAATGTTAAAAACGTGTATTTCGACTCGAAGTTCTGGGGCTCTTTTGGCAGTTGCCGGACTTGAAGGTCGATCTCATTATCCACATAGGGGTGGATTTCTGCAAATTGCTATGAAATCTTGCATGTACGATAATTTTTGCTAAAAATCGATAATTTTGAGGCTCTGGTACGATAATCTGGCTTCTTGAACCTGGCAACGCTGCTTAGTATAAACGGCGTACATGTGGAAGAAGATGGAGAACACATGAAGTGACAAGTGCAATATGAGTTACTCCAAACTACTTAGTATAAAACGGCGCACATGTGGAAGAAGATGGAGAACACATGCAGTGAGATGTAGGCCTACAAATCATATACTTGTACTCTGAACTACTAAGTATACATATTTACATACTTTGTAGGTGACCGCATCTAAACAATGCTTCACCCTCCCACAAAATTAATATTCGCACCCCACACACCTTCAAAAACAGATCTTCCTACCTTCTCGCCCATGTTCTATTTTTTCTATCTGCCTCCACATGTGTTTTATGGATATAAGCTTTAATTTTAAATAGTCCTTTATTATGAATGCAGTGGCGGATTTAGGGGGGGGCGAGGGGGCCGCCCACCCCCCCCCCCACCCCTATTAACATAGAGTTAAGTTAAACCAGGCTATCAGAATACGGGCCATTTAGTCTAATAACAAGTTGATCTAATAAATACCTGGGATAAATCTCACTTGGTCTAATGACCACTTGGTCTAATTGCCAATTACTTTAATAGCCAAATGGTCAAATCGCATTTTGTCTAATGCTAAAATGAATATTTGGTCTATTGCTGGAAGTGAGCAAGTGGACATTAGACAAAAAAGGAATTAGACAAAATGGTACATAGGCAATGATGGTATTGGTTGAAGACAAAATGAAATTATACCATGTGCGATGAAACCAAATGGGCATTAGTTAAAGTGGGTTTAGACCATTAGGCAGTTTACCTTGTGAACACGTCTTGGTGTCTCCACAAGGAATTCAATCTTCATTAGTTAGATATTAACTCATATTTGTGTGAATTAAATGCACAAACACACATACGCCCCCACACCACATACCCACGCACAACATGGGTGTCGATTGTGGGGGGGATGGGGGGATGCATCCCCCCCAATAATTTCGGTGGGGGGATGGTGTGTACAATCATCCCCCCCCCAATATTTTGATATCAAGAAAATAAAAAATATCATATTATATGCATATAAATCTACCCATTACAAATTCGTTATCATATTAAACACTTTTATAACATTATTATATTATTTTGCAGTTTAAAATGCATATTTCTGACGCTCAAAAATCCAAAATTTTCTCACTCTTTCGTTAATCTTCCCCGTGTGTACCTGATATACTTTAGTAATCATGTAATACACAATACACCGTGTAGATAATGGAAGATGTTTCACTATTCAAAACTGTGGGGGGGGGAACATTCTAATCGATGATAATCAGGGGCACCAATCCCAGGTTGCATAGGGGACAGGTGCCTCGATAAGCAAAACTGAAGGCATAAGTATTCCCCCTCAAAAATCCACGATGGTTTTGATAAAATAAATAATGAATATTTATTATGTCGGCTCTTCATCGACAAGGTAACATTTTCAGTTTCGGACCATTGATTATAATGATACACTTCCACTATTCTCTGGGGGCTAAATGCCCTCTTTTCAAACTAGTCGCTACTTTACTCTCGAATTTCAGATAACTGTTAAAAATTGCCTGAAAATTTTCAGCTCGCGCTTCGCGCTCGCATAATATAAAATAATGCAAACTGCACTTGACTTTGTTCATTATTTATGCATGTATAAACGTCACAATGGTTTAACACACCAACTCCCTCCCCGTTTCGTGCTCCCATGATGCTACAAGTATCTTGTGTCATCAGGTCACTATTATTGGGAAAATATTCAGCTCGCGCTTCGCGCTCGCACAATATTGCCCTAACTGGAATTCGTTCATATTTATATAGATTTGCGTTTCTTGGCATTACGCCATGATGTTCTGCTTCTAATCACCAGTTAAAGCCCCTTAGCCCTCCAGCAATTTCGCGCTTACATGCTTGTATTAACGCTACAAATACCATTTTCAGTTCAGTATTATTAAGAAAATTTTAAGCTCGCGCTTCGCGCTCGCATTACAGCCCTAAGAATTCGACGATACACTTAGTACTCATATGCATAATAATGTGCATTAATATATCTATAGACATTACATCACGATGGCCCCTTTAATGTACCAGATAAAGCCCATTCCCTGTTTCGCATTATTCTACAATATATGTCCCATTTCATGTCACTATTATTGAGAAAATTTTCAGCTCGCGCTTCGCGCTCGCATAATGATTTGAGAATATACCAGTAGATACTCACATGAAGGCATGTGTGTCTTATCTGTAGCCAGTAAATCATTATGGTCCCCCTTTAACAAATCAGTTAAAGCCCCTTCCTCGTTTCGCGCTCGCATTATGCTATAAATTCCCCATTTTATGTCACTATTTTTGAGAAAATTTTCAGCTCGCGCTTCGCGCTCGCATTATACAAAACATTTTTCATATTTATATGCATGTGTGTATAGCAAGCATTACCCTACCCCCAACAATGGACACTGCGATCATGTACCATCGTATGTGTCACATTGAGGAAAAGAGGAAATATCGACGATCA
>CALNVZ010000481.1:27183-38750 GCA_940671915.1 Paracentrotus lividus | reverse complement strand
CAGTATATTTCAAGCCTTTTTTTGGTGCTGCTCATAAAAAGGATACGTATCGCATACGAACACAAAGCGTGACGATATATTTAACTGAAGCAGAGACTTTTTTAAGTAATTGTTTGTCATCTTCATGAAAAGGATACTCCTCACAAATAAAGCGAGCGCAAAGCCCGAGCGGAATATTTTGTCGGTATATCAAATTGAAAACAGTGCATTTAAAGCGTTTTTTTGTACTTTGCTCATAAAAATAATACTGATCGATTACGCAAATAATGTGAGCGTAAAGTGTGAGATGAAAATCTTGATATTATTGACCACAAAGCTTTTGAGCGCTATGCCCTCAAAAACAGGATAAAACTATCTCACAAATAGATAAGTCGAGGGCAAAGCGCAATAGCTGAAATATTGACTTAAAATTGAATTTAACGCCCTTTTAGCTCTAAACAGTGGATTTTGTCTCTGGTTTGTTTTCCTCTTCACAAAACCTCTAACCCCCTCCCCCTCCCATAAATCCTCTCTCTCTTTCTCTCTCTTCATTTCTTGCAAATAGGCCTACACTCCGTGCTTTTCTACACCTTGTAGGCCTATGTTCTTCAATCTACTTACACCCCCCCTCTCTCTCTCTCTCTAGTTCTCTCTCTACTTTACTCTTCTAATAGCGAGCACATTTCCAAAAACAATGTCTTCCTTACTTCCCTCCAATAAAAATCCTCCATATAATAAATCACCCTTGGAATACAGCGTGTGATATGTACAGCTAGAACATATCAGTACGCCACTACGGACATGTATTGCACAGGAGTACCGTACTCGTAGTCAATTCTCTCGCGCAAAATAATTTGAAGTAGATTAGACTCGCTCGCGAGCAGTTTTGTTGCGATAGTTGATGAGGCAGAACAGGGTGTAAAAAAAAATACGCGCCCGGCTTCCTGAACTGCGGGGCTTGGTGTCCCTCTGGACGCCTGCGGGGTGTAAGTAATGGCAGACTTGAGGAGCTCTTTTCTCCATGGCTTCGCCTTGGCCTAAAACAGCCTTGGAACTCACTCCTTATGGTCTGAATATTTCCGTGATGTCCAGGCCATTACTCTCTCTATTCTGCGGTCCTGGCCGCGCGGCTAGGGTAGGGGGCGGTTATGATGGCTTGGATTTGTTGAAAACCGCCTTCTTACACACTGCTGCTTTATGCTGGTCTGCAAGTCTTTTACGCTGCCTCCCAAGTCATCCCCAAAGAGATACTATGTCACAGGGTCTACGAGGGTTTGCATAATGAGTGAATCTTTGATGTTAGATATCTGGCTTAATAACATTCTTATCGAGGGCACTCATCTCAGAGTTTGGCGTTAACAACGAAAGCCAAAACGTCTTGCTGTTCAAACACATGTCTTTGGGTCTGCGAGACTGATCGTAACGCTGAAATCCCCTTGTGAGAGACGTTTGGACCTTCTGCATCTTTCGAATTCTTGCACTCGAGCAGATGGTTGACAGGTGTCTCCAGAGTTGTTCTGATTCTAGCTCCGGTTTGTTATCAACCATCGGGCATTCGATGGAACATGGGTATTTTGCTGGCTATTTCATTCAACCTTCTCGTTCTAATGGTGGTTACTCATCAAATAAATTACTGACTTGGCACTTCCTCTCGAGTGGGTGCTTGCCCTATGTCAGAAGCTACCGCATATTTGGCGCAAAATGTCTGGAACTTTCTGAGTTTTTCAATAATATTCACACTTATGATTCAATCTATGCTGGGTTTTTCCACTTGGGAGGTAACATTTCATCATCATCCAAAAATTGCCATAATCCACACCTGGAGAGGCTGTGTCGCGATCACATTGTCGCTCCGACATGTCCGACGATACTAGCGCCTTTAGCGGTGCATGCTCCATGCCACAACAGGTCTATTATCTTGTTTATTTGCCATGTTAGCCTCCACAAACTGGCAAAGCAGACCCTCTAAACGATCCAGTCGATTGGTGACCTGTCCGATTATCGGTTTTTCATTCGACTTTGATGAGCTCAAATTTGTAGGTGACTTGTTTGACTTGTTGGACTTGTTCGTGCGAGTGACAGTGTTCTTACCCACCGTCTGGCCCGGGGAACCTCCCCGGCCGAGTCCCGTCGCCGGCCCCTTCGCTGCCGCTGCGCGGTCAGCAGGGCATTTCTTCACTCCATGTGCTTCTTTTCCAGCCGAAATTCCTCCCGCCACGCGGTCAGATTCGGTCTGAATTTGATCTTTTTCCGAGGCCGCGCCTACGGAATGTTTGTCTTTATTTTCTTTCATGGTTTCGTGTCTGCAAAAACTAGAATTTCCGCGAAATTCTTGTTAGAAAAGAAGACCTTGTGAAAATAACCTTCCACACAGTACAACACGCGCCAACGAATTGACACACACGTGACCATCGGTATCTCATTTCCAACCCGACGAGACATGTAGTCTCGATCGGAGGCTTACGCAATAAAATACATTTCACTCACTCTTGTCAATTTGTGGCCACGAAACAATGGCCCATGTAGCTGCAGCTGGTGGAGATATTTCTTCCTTTCTACCAGAAGACTATGAAGGTCCTTTTGAGAACATGAGAAGAAAATAAATAGATAAAGGTAACAAAATAAATAAATAAAAAAAAATGATTGAAAGTCAAATGGGCAGACAGTGCTCCTAATGTATGGATAATCTTTTTTTTTTCTTTTTAATAATTAAAATAGATTAATTGCTTACAATTTCTTTACACCATAAAGAGCTAGTACAAGTCAAAAACTCTTAATATAGAAACATTATATTCCATTAAATAATGACCTTAAGTCTTTCTCGTTGTTCCAATGTATTTATGCCATGTATCAATTTGTATCTGTTGGTTATTATACCCTTTCATGAAAATCACATGAAAAGACATTTTTATAACAATTTTAAGTTGAATCATAACAGAATCCAATACAATTAAATAGCATTCAAGGGCCCATTACTGATTAATATTTAACAAGTATTGCCAGTATGTGATGAGACATTATACTAGATTAATTGAAGGCCATGAGACTAGATCCATACTTATCAGCATTGTTGATTTTCAGTTTGTGGTATTTTTATTTTTGCTTTTTTTTTTTGTTGTCTTTTTTGCTTGATTTTCACTATTTATATGTATAATGAACAGATTTCAATTAAGGTTATTTCTTTCTTGGATTTTGAAAAAGAGATTTGAATTACAAACCTTCATTATTCAAGGACATGGACAGACACAATAGGCACTGCTATTGAAGCTCCGCATGCATGAACTCAGCCAGGGGTGGTAGTATGGTTACTCCTATTATGGTGTAGAGCCTCCATCATTTTCTTTCCCTTGTTAACAAATCTGGGGAAAAAAAATGTAAGTCAAAATTGAACACTCTTCATTTGAATGATTATCAAATTTACATTAATGCCCACACTGACAATATAATGCATGTGTAGTCTGTAATTCCATGTCTGCGCAATAGAATGCAATAAATATGCTAATCATGTAGGCCTAATGTCAATAGGACACCTTGTTTGATTTATCACACACTAGATAATCATAAAGGAAGACATGACGACAGGAAACAAAATAGCATTTAATGTTTAATTAATTCGTTATAGACTACATGTCTAAGAACTCTGTAGGACCTTCATGTCATGATGTAGGCCTAGAGTCTACTAAATAAATAGCTTGCTACAAGCACCCATAGCATGATGTTAATACGTAAATTTCATATCATCCAAAATTGCCATAATCCACACCTGGAGAGGCTGTGTCGCGATCACATTGTCGTCCGACATGTCCGACGATACTAGCGCCTTTAGCGGTGCATGCTCCATGCCCACAACAGGTCTATTATCTTGTTTATTTGCCATGTTAGCCTCCACAAACTGGCAAAGCAGACCCTCTAAACGATCCAGTCGATTGGTGACCTGTCCGAATTTATCGTCATTCGACTTTGATGAGCTCAAATTTGTAGGTGACTTGTTTGACTTGTTGGACTTGTTCGTGCGAGTGACAGTGTTCTTACCCACCGTCTGGCCGGGAACCTCCCGGCCGAGTCGTCGCCGGCCCCTTCGCTGCCGCTGCGCGGTCAGCAGGGCATTTCTTCACTCCATGTGCTTCTTTTCCAGCCGAAATTCCTCGCCACGCGGTCAGATTCGGTCTGAATTTGATCTTTTCCGAGGCCGCGCCTACGGTGTTTGTCTTTATTTCTTTCATGGTTTCGTGTCTGCAAAACTAGAATTTCCGCGAAATTCTTGTTAGAAAAGAAGACCTTGTGAAAATACCTTCCACCAGTACAAACAGGCGCCAACGAATTGACACACACGTGACCATCGGTATCTCATTTCCAACCGACGAGACATGTAGTCTCGATCGGAGGCTTACGCAATAAAATACATTTCACTCACTCTTGTCAATTTGTGGCCACGAAACAATGGCCCATGTAGCTGCAGCTGGTGGAGATATTTCTTCCTTTCTACCAGAAGACTATGAAGGTCCTTTTGAGAACATGAGAAGAAAATAAATAGATAAGGTAACAAAAATAAATAAAAAAAAATGATTGAAAGTCAATGGCAGACAGTGCTCCTAATGATGGATATCTTTTTTTTTCTTTTATAATTAAAATAGATTAATTGCTTACAATTTCTTTACACCATAAAGAGCTAGTACAAGTCAAAAACTCTTAATATAGAAACATTATATTCCATTAAATAATGACCTTAAGTCTTTCTCGTTGTTCCAATGTATTTATGCCATGTATCAATTTGTATCTGTTGGTTATTATACCCTTTCATGAAAATCACATGAAAAGACATTTTTATAACAATTTTAAGTTGAATCATAACAGAATCCAATACAATTAAATAGCATTCAAGGGCCCATTACTGATTAATATTTAACAAGTATTGCCAGTATGTGATGAGACATTATACTAGATTAATTGAAGGCCATGAGACTAGATCCATACTTATCAGCATTGTTGATTTTCAGTTTGTGGTATTTTTATTTTTGCTTTTTTTTTTTGTTGTCTTTTTTGCTTGATTTTCACTATTTATATGTATAATGAACAGATTTCAATTAAGGTTATTTCTTTCTTGGATTTTGAAAAAGAGATTTGAATTACAAACCTTCATTATTCAAGGACATGGACAGACACAATAGGCACTGCTATTGAAGCTCCGCATGCATGAACTCAGCCAGGGGTGGTAGTATGGTTACTCCTATTATGGTGTAGAGCCTCCATCATTTTCTTTCCCTTGTTAACAAATCTGGGGAAAAAATGTAAGTCAAAATTGAACACTCTTCATTTGAATGATTATAAATTTACATTAATGCCACACTGACAATATAATGCATGTGTAGTCTGTAATTCCATGTCTGCGCAATAGAATGCAATAAATATGCTAATCATGTAGGCCTAATGTCAATAGGACACCTTGTTTGATTTATCACACACTAGATAATCATAAAGGAAGACATGACGACAGGAAACAAAATAGCATTTAATGTTTAATTAATTCGTTATAGACTACATGTCTAAGAACTCTGTAGGACCTTCATGTCATGATGTAGGCCTAGAGTCTACTAAATAAATAGCTTGCTACAAGCACCCATAGCATGATGTAATACTTTAGTATTTAGCTATGTTAATTTCATGTGCAGAATTTATTACCAGTAAACCAAAATATACAGCTATTAATATTAGGGAGACCACAAGAATTTTCTATCTCGTAAATGTAAATATTGTCAATGGATTTGTCATGATCATATAATACGACAATCAATCAATACCGTAACGGCACAAAAATGGCTATTTATACAAAGATACAAGACTTTGAAGGAGACATTTAATGTCACACAAAAATTGAGGATATGACTATAGTGCCGTACATGGCAGAATCGCATTCAACATCAATTTCGCCTCAAACCATGACTGTTTTTGTGTGTGAGAGTGTGGTGAAAAGGAGGAACCCTTTTGTGTGTGCTGCGCGTATTCTGGGGGGGGGGGGGGTTTTACGGGCCCGGGCCCCCGGGGGGCGCCCAGGGGGGCGCCGAAAAGAGGAAGAAAAGGGAGAAAAAGGGGAGAAAAAAGGAAGAAGAAAAAGGAGAAAAGAAAAGAAAGGGAAAAGGGGAAAGGAAGGGAAAAAGGGGAAAAGAGGAAGAAGAAAAAAAAAGAGAGAGAGAGAGAGAGAGAGATGAAGGGAGAAAAGGAGAGAGGGAAGGGGGCGCCTTAAAAAAAATGGGGGAGGGAGCCAAATCGACAGTAAACTAAGGGGCGCCAAATTGGCCTTAAACTTAGGGCTCAATCGACGTTAAAATTAGGGGGGGGGGGGGCCAAATCGACCTTAAATTTAGGGGGCGCAAATCGACAGTAAACTAAGGGGCGCCAAATTGACCTTAAACTTAGGGGCGCCAAATCGACCTTAAATTTAGGGGCGCAATCGACAGTAAACTAAGAGGCGCAAATTGACCTTAAACTTATAGGGGTGCCAAATCGACCTTAAATTTAGGGGGCGCCAATCGGGGGAGCCAAATTGAGCTTAAACGTAGGGGCACCAATTGACCGAAGCTTAGATGGGGCGCCAAATTGACCTGAAGCTGAGGGGGCGCCTAATTGATATTAACTTAGGGCGCCGAATCAACCTTAAACTAAGTAAGGGTGCCAAACTGAAAAGGGCGGAGGGGAAGGGGCGCCCTTAAAAAATTTAGGGGCGCCAAATCGACAGTAAACTAGCAACGCCAATAAACGTAGGGGTGCCGAATTGAGCTTAACATACATGTAGGGGCGCCAAATTGACCTTCAACATAGGTGGGACGCCAAATCGACCTTAAACTTAGCGGCTCTAAATCCACCTTAAATTTAGGGGGGCGCCAAATCAAACTTAAAATCAGAGGGCGCCAAAAATGAGCTTAACGTGGGGCACAAATTGACACGAAACTTAGATGGGGCGCAAATCGACCTTAACTTAAAGGCGCTAAATCGACCCTAGATTTAGGAGGGGCGCAAAATCGACCATAAACCTAGGGGCGCAAAATCGACCTTAAATTTAGGGGCGCCAAATCGAACTTAAACTAGAGGGGCGCCAAAATGATCTTAAACGTAAGGGCGCCAAATTTAGATCAAATGTAGGGGCACAAAATGATCTGAAACTTAAGGGCGTTGAATGACCTGAGACTTAAGGGCGCTGATTTAACCTGAAGTTAAGGGGGTGCCAAATCGATCTTAAATTAAAGGACGCTAGATTGAGCTCAAATGTAGGGGCGCCGAATGGACCTGAGACTAGTCTTATGGGTGCCAAACTTATCTTAAATGATTTCAAGTTAATATATAAAAAAATTTCGGCTCGTGCTCCGCGCTCGCATTGTATATATTATGTATCTTCTTTATAAGCATGGCGTTAAAAATACGCTTAAAAATGCATTGTTTTCAGGTTGACTATCTCAAATTTTCAGCTCGCGCTTCGTGCTCGCATTGTTTAATGAGACAAATATTTTCTTATGAGCTTTAAACAAAATTCAATTGTTAATCGATCAATGATATTCTCCTAGTTGCTCCAATACTTTTCTATTACAACATATAATACTTTTGTATAATAATTTTAATGATATATACTAGTATAAATTTCAATTGTTAATCGATAACTGGTATTCTCCTAGCTGCTCCAATTCTTTTCTATTAGAATGTACACACTACCGTATAGCAGCATACAACATGAATTAATCAAACTGAATTATATTAATATTCCGAACTGTCAATATGCTACAAAATTAATCATTTTCTATTGTATAACTCTCTTAATGTATATTTGTATCTATTGTTCAATGTCTGTTTATCTATGTATCAATGTTAACTTGTATTGTCCTACAATTGCAGGCAGTAGCCTAGGTTTTTTTATGTTGTACATGCTTATTTTGACAATAATAAAGTATGTTTGAAAAAATTAAAATTAAATGTTTACAAGTTAATATAACAAAATTCGGCTCGCGCTTCGCGCTCGCATTATTTAATGAGATACATTACGCATACTATTTCTTTATAGGCATGGCATTAGAAAAAGCTTAAAAGCACTGTTTTCAGGTTGATTTAATAGATAATATGTATCTTCCTTATAAACTTAGCATAAAGACGCTTTAAAAATGCTTTGATTTCAGGTTGATATTTTATCAAAATTTTCGCTCGCGCTTCGCGCTCGCATTGTTTATTAGATAAGTATCTTCTTTAAAAAAAAAAAAGGCATACACACACAAACTTTAAATGCAGTGTTTTAGGTTGATCTAAAATTGTCAGCTCGCACTTCGCGCTCACATTGTTTAGTGAGATATTTTGTATCTTCCTTATAAGCATAAAACGCTTAAAAATCCACTGTTTTCAGGTTGATATAATTAATTATCAAAATTTTCGGCTGGCGTTTCGCGCTCGCATTGTTTAATGAAAAGTATTTCCTTTATGAGCATAGCATAAAGAACGCTTAAAATTCAATGTTTTCAGGTTGATATAGCAAAAATTTACGGCTCGCGCTTCGCGCTCGCATTTTTGATTTATACATTTGCTTGTTCATAAAACAAAAAACAAGATTAAGTCAATTAAGTGTTTATAGGCCTATACATTTTGTAACAGCCACCCACCCCTGCGCTAAGCTTTCAAACTGTGATCAAGGAAATTGGGTGAAAAAAATCCGCCCCCCCCCTATTGGCGAATGGTGGATCGCGCCCTGCGTTCATATGATATTCTGATGAAGAGCTACAAAATTAATACCCTTAATTGCTTAGAATTCTTGCTTTTGTACGTAAAGTAGAGGGGAAAAAATCTGATCGCGCTTCGCGCTCGTATTTAGAAATATTCGTATTTTTATCTATAGCGGTAATATCATTACTAGAAATTCTTTTCCGTGAACTCACCATTAGCAAGTATTAAAAAAAAAAAAAAAAAAAAAAAAATTATTATTCAAAATCCTTCAACATAACATTTAAGCCGTAGCCTATGTTTGTCTGGCGGGGGGGGGGGGTGGGGGCATAGCATAAAGAACGCTTAAAATTCAATGTTTTCAGGTTGATATAGCAAAAATTTACGGCTCGCGCTTCGCGCTCGCATTATTGATTTAATACATTTGCTTGTTCATAAAAAAAAAAACAAGATTAAGTCAATTAAGTGTTTATAGCCTATACATTTTGTAACAGCCACCACCCCCTGCGCTAAGCTTTCAAACTGCTGATCAAGGGAAATTTGGGTGAAAAAAAATCCGCCCCCCCCCCTATTGGCGAATGGTGGATCCGCCCCTGCGTTCATATGATATTCTGATGAAGAGCTAAACAAAATTAATACCCTAATTGCTTAGAATTCTTTGCTTTCTGATCGTAAAGTAGAGGGGAAAAAAACTGATCGCGCTTCGCGCTCGTATTTAGAAATATTCGTATTTTTATCTATAGCGGTAATATCATATACCTAGAATTCTTTTCGTGAACTCACCATTAGCAAGTATTAAAAAAAAAAAAAAAAAAAAAAAAAAAAAAATTATTATTCAAAATCCTTCAACATACATTTAAGCCGTAGGCCTATGTTTGTCTGGCGGGGGGGGGGGGGGGGGCGCCAATTTTGAAAAGTAAACAGGGGCGCCAAATTCACGTCGGCCCCCCGGGGTGAGAAATCCTGGATACGCGCCTGGTGTGTGCGTCCTCCCTAAATAAAAAAGTCTAGGCCTAGATTCTAGGCTACGTAGATTTATTGACAACTAAGGCCTAATCATGGCAACTTCTTCTTGTTCTTCCTCCGCCTCTTTCGGAGATCAGCAATAGATTGCTATGAGTATTTTGATGAAATGTTCATTGGTTTTGAAAGAGATCATAGCTCAGTGAGAAGACAGTAAAGAAACGCGGGTAACATGAATTTATAAAAGAAAGTTGAGGGTTACACGGTTTACAATCTCATGAGTTCTGGAGGGGAGGAGAAGGGAATTTGGAAGAAGCATGCTAGGGTAAATGACTTGTTCGTGGTATGGTCGTAAGTGGCAAGAGTCTCCTTTGTCAGATTCCTACTTCTTAGCATTTCCACAAGATCTTTTCTGTGAGTATCGAAGAGTGAGCAGGAGGCACGAAGTGAGATGTGCTTCGTTCCTTGTGACATAGCAGGCAGGTAGATGATTGAACTTTTTTGATGGTAAAAGTCTGCTTGAACCAGGTATGTTTGGCTAAGGAGTTGGCCCTGACTATCACTGCTTGTCTTAAGAAGTTTGAGTTGCTGCTCTTCGGATACAGAAGTGAGGGGTTTGGATGTCCATGTTTCCAAAATGACAGAGTTGACTTCACTTGAATTGCCTTACAGTGTTGCTCGTAACAACACCACTCACAGCTCTGGTAGACTGTACTTCTAAGGATAGATTGCCAGGATTTGATGGAGGTTGTTCGCTTGGACAGGGTGAAGAAATGTTCGGTATTCGAAGCGGTCATGAGGAAGAACAAGCATCTGTCCTATCAAGAGAAGCTTTTCCAGATCTACTTGGATACTGAGAGGTATAATTCCAGTGAGTAGATATACAGCCTCATCAGCCGCAGTTCTTGGAGGCCAAGGATCCGCTTGAAGAGCTGGTGTTGTGCTATTGAGTCTGGTGGACATCCCTTGAGTAAAGTTGAAGACGGCTGCCCATACAACATTCGAGGGATGCAGTACACTCTCCACAAGGCAGCATGTGTTGAGGAAGCAGTCCCCCAGTGTAAGCTCCAGCACCAGTGAGGGCGTAGAAGGTTTTCAACCCTTTTTGATATGATGTCTATCGTCGGGTCTCTCTTTACACTGGATTTTTGTGATTCCTAGATGGGGTGCATAGGTGCTGCTTGTATTGTATCATCACTAGATGCCATGATGACTGTTGGTCGCCCTTTTTGCCTCCGTTGAAAATGACAATACAGCTTTTCGACGGATTTATCCTGTATCTCCATCGCCGTGCATAGCTATCAGTTATGTCAAGCATATGTTGGAGTTCTTCTGGAGATGAGCTAAGCAGGGCTACATCATCTGCTAGGACAAGTAAGCGGAGTATCTTCCGAGGAGGTTGCAGCCTAGATTCTTGTCACGGAGGGTTTTGATGAGGCCGTCAATATAGGTGGTAAAGGAGCGGAGAAAGAACGCCACCCTGTCGAACACCTTGGAGGATGGGGAAGGGTTCTGACTTTGCCATCCACAGGACCTGACTTTGTAGATTCTGGTACAGCGAAGCAACCATGTTGAGTCTGAGTGGGTCCAGGTTTGTCTCTTCTAGCTTTTGAAAGAGGCCTCCATGCCATACTTTGTCAAAGGCCTTCTCTGCATCAAGAAGGCCAATGTATGTTGGTTTCTTTTGACGTGGTTAAGCTCAATACCAATTCTAGGCAGAAGGATGTGAGCATGCAGGAAAATCCTTCCTGAAGCCAAACTGGAGCTCATCAGGGATGTCATTCTGTAGAAGCGATCTCTCGATGTGGGGCTTCAGGGCCAGTTCAAGCAGCTTACAAAAGGTGGACGTTAGTGTAATCCCTCTATAGTTTTGGGGTCTTGAGATTTTTCCTTGCCTTTATGGAGGGGAATCACAAGACATCCTTTAGAAACTG